>JAOVYW010002030.1:0-15545 GCA_025775045.1 Hiodon tergisus
TGGGCAAAAATTCCAACAGACACACTCCAAAATCTTGTAGAAAGCCTTCCCAGAAGAGTGGAAGCTGTTATAGCTGCCAAGGGGGGGAACAACCCGATATTAATGCCTATGGATTTATAATGGGATGTCATAAAAGCTCCTGTAGGTGTAATGTGTAGGTGCCCCAGTCCTTTTGTCCATATAGTGTATATTAAGTAATGTGTTTCGAATTGGCTTGCTTTGCATGTATTTTGTTAATGGTCATTTTAGTGTATATTAATGCATTTGTATGGGTCAATATTTTTTAATCACTGTCACCACACCGTTGTCATTGTCTTAAGTTTGTTTGCTGTCCGAAGATTGTAGTGATTATGGTGTTTTAGTGTTGAACAATTAGTTTGCTCTACTTTTCTGTACAGATGGTTGGGATCTACCTGGCAAGGACTTTGATTGGGGATATTGAAAAGGTCAAGTTCAACTATTACTGAAGAATATGGAATTTTAAAGGATCTGGTTGGAGAACAAGAAGGGCTGATACCAAATTTGGAACGTCTGCTTCCCTTGCGGATCCCTTTACCCACATTTGAGGGGCACCCTGGATCTAGATACCATGACAGACAACACAGTTGTGATTTGTCTGGAGACTTTTACGTTGAGGACAGTACGTGGCACTTTTTTATGTCATGCACTAAAGCTAGTGTTTCTGGTCAAGATGATAAATCTGCTCGCCTCACAGTTCCCTAAAGTGTCCTGGAAGAGAAATCGAGATTTTAATACCTGTTCCTTTCCAAACCATTCGGCCAAAGCGGTTTGGATTTTTCAGCTTGCCTCTTGTCTGACTTTTAGCAGATACAATTGCCTAGGCAAATACAAACTTTGTAGGTCTTTACCCAACTTGTAATGCATCGCAACTTTACTGGATGGCTGTACACCCAGTGTGTCCCTTGATCAAGGAGTGACATACCAGAGGTCTTGGCCTTATGACAGTTTTCCTCCTTACATCTAGGAGCGGTCTAGGCTTACAGTCATTCAGTGATGCTGCCATGCTTTATGAGTCTCTGAGTCTGAACAAACTCGGTCGCCAGCAGTTTGATGTGAAGTGGTATACTGCTATAAAATATCTTACGATAAATTTGGGATGGATGAAGTTTTTGTGCATTGTTTCAGTTCCAGCGGTCGGTTTGCTACGCTGATTTTAAACGTCTGTTTTCATAGTAGAAGTGATGCCAGTACCACCCTGCTTAGACCTGTTTGACAGCACATATGTTTTTTTAATATTCTAGAAAATGCATTATATCGTACTCGCAGTCAAATGTTTGTTATATTCCAAAACGGGGATAAAAAGTATGTTTTTTTGTTTTGTTTTTGTTTTTAACTATTGATTTGATAGTTATTGAGAAAATGATACGGGCTAACTGGCAAAAAAATTGACTTTTTGAATTTCCAAAGATTTCAGCTTTGGAAATACATTTTAATAATGGTGTTATGATGCAATAACGGAGTCATACAAATTTGATACTGCAACTCAAGAGCGTATTTTCTTTTTACTTCAATTCAAGGGAATCTGGCTTCTGACTGACGCAACACGCTCACGCATTCATACCCACTGACAGCTTAGTATCTGGCTTAATGACATACAAAAATATTTAAAAGATTTAACAGCAAATACATGGTACAGCACAATGTTTACAAACTGTTTTAAAGTCAGTTTTAGAACATAAAAATAGACCTGTAATATTAACAACAACACAGCAAAATTACAATTAAAAGCCAGACAAATTGAGCGCTGAATTATCTACTTAAACAATCTCAATCATATAAAAATATTATAAAAAATAAACTTCAGCATAACCAAGAACGCAGGTCAAGCATTTATGACAATATTTTCAAATTATCGGACTGGTTGGACGTACATCTTCATGCTTTCTGTTGACACACAGTAACACTGTGGGTTAGGCACATGCCCATGTGTGGAGAAACTTGCCAAAAGGACTGAAGCAACCTGGTTTTCTCTCCAAGCCTTTGCTCTTCCTCATTTATCCTTTGATGTGTCTGTAATGTGGTTATTGCACCAGAATACAAGGTGCACTGAAGTTTTCCAAAGGTCCCTCAAACCCATCTTTTACTTGCGTTAATTAACCTCGTACAGACGTTTACATTTGCCAAATTTTAATGTGTGCCAATTTTCTCAGATTCAAGATTCGAGACCAGAGTGGTTAAGATCTGTGAATTTTACAGTATAATTATTGGTTCTAAGATTTAAGCATTAGGATCGTAGGTTCTTTCCCGGTGATTTTCCAGCGGACCTCCCTAGTATCTCTTGAATCCAGTGCTTTGCAATTTATGTTAAGTTAGTCAGTGCAATGGTGATTAAAATCTTTCTTCACTCTGAGCGCAACATGGACCCTCCCTAGTGACATTCTCATGCATTCCTAATGGGCCATTTGGCTGTGTGGCTGATGGATAGCTTAGATGAACAGATTGGACAGCAGCTGAAATGTTTCCCTTCTGTAAAATGTGGGTGTTGATGGGAGATGAAGTCTGCAGCTAGTTTAAATGTGTTCCAGTGCCTACTGGCTGCAGGTCTTGATATCCCATTAAAGAAGTACACACATTTTATTTAGTGAAAGGGATTTCATGCAAGTTTTGTCTCTTCGGGCATCAAGGGACAACATTTTTGACTAATTTTTTGTCTAAATAACTTTTTTTAAGAAGGTTCTAAATATCAATTGTATTGGTTTGCATTTTTATACAATAAAATAATTGTTTACTTCTAATGGTGTCTAATGTGTACTATTCAAAAATGTCCAAACTGCAAAAATTGCAGAACACCAAATTTATTTACTGCAATCACATAGGCCTGTGCTTCCTGGAACCGGTCAACAGCTAAGCAGCGTATCCAATGAAAACAGGTTAACAATATCTAACACCATGAGTTTTTTACACTCAGCTGGTGTAAAAATAGAAGTGCCACACGTTTGGATGGGGAGATCACACACTACAGGATCACACACCATGGTATGGGTCATGAGCTGCCGGAGGGAATGATGAGACATCAAGACAATCTAAAATGCAGTGTTCGGTTTACACATTCAACGAGACCAATCTGCTTTGAGGAAGGGAACTCAACTCATTTAATATTTTATCTTTGTATCATTTTTTAATTAGTTAAATTAGGAGTGTTGCACCCATTTGTGTTTTTGGAAGTTTATGTTGCTGTTTTTTCCCCCACACATTTTGGGTGACGGAGGTGCCCTGTGGGTTTGGTTGGTGGTGGCATGCCAAAATAGATTTACTGAACATCAGGGGAGTACATTAATGACAGGAAACCGCCAGAGAAGGTGTAGTGAGTTCAGGCACTCCTGGGACTTATATACGTAGTTAGGATGAACCGTGGCCCTGGGGAGAAAGAACCGAGCATAGGAATGGCCTTTAGGGCGAAAGCATGTGGCACGCAGCCATGCTGGCAAATCTGAATTTCACCCAGGTTTTGCTCTTGGGTTAGGGCAATTTATTTTCCAGGTTCAGGATGGGATGAAGAAGATGCTTCTGCATCCCACTGAGAGTTATACTCTGCTGTCTGATGGTATTTACCTTCATGTCCCAGTGGCAACCTGGTAGCCCCTATAACTACTGAGCAAAACCCCACCAACAAGTGTCCCCCCCTCCCCCCTCAGTATTTCCAAAACAACACGTATAAAGCAATAAAACTGGCCAGATAAGGTGTCCTTTACTGGTAATAGGTTGGGTCTTTATGTGTGAAAAACCTCCCTTTTTAACAGATGGATAAGTTAATTCTTTATTTAAAATAAATGATGAGGTTTTGATTGCTTGTCCATTTGAGGACTGTTCTGTGAACCCCTGTATATGAACTACATGTTCTATGTTATTCAATAATACGATATTTTGAGTACTACTAAATTAGTGTTACAAACAGTCTGTTTAGTTAGACTGGTTGGGTCTTCATGGCCAGTGAGGTTGCTCGTTGATGTTGGTGTGAAATCCCTGCTCCTGGAGACAGGTTTTGTTTTCTTAGTCAGTGCTTCAGTTTTACTTGTATTTTTTTAAAAATTTTTTACTTGTATATATATATATATATATATATATATAATATATATAAATGTAATTATTGTCCAAGGAAAACCCTGATTTTATCTCAATAATGCTTAATTCCTGTCCTTGTTTGCATAGAAAAACATTTTTTAAATAAAATTAATCCTCTCCATTTCACTTTTGATACTTTTTAGATATCAAAAGAATAGTCTTTCCCTCAGTCCACATTCCTGTAATCATCTATTTTTTTGTTGTTGCCTGAATGCATGATGCATACAATCGAAGAGTTGTACAATTTAGTTGCTTAGCAGACGCTTTTATCCAAAGCAACTTACACGGCTTACAATTTCTACATACATCCACTTATACAGCTGGATATTTTACTGAAGCAATTCTGGTTACGTACCCTGCTCAAGGATACAACAGCTGGGGTGGCACCAGCAACCTTTCATTTACAAGCCACCTTAACCACCTTAACCACCACACCACCAGCTGCCCCTATAGTACTGTTTTGAGGATCCATTAGAACTGACCTAAAATGTTAACATTTTTATTAATGGTATGGCATAGAGAAGACCTACTTAATTAGCGGCTTGCAAGCCAAACCCCTGAGCAAGCTCTTAACTTTACTGACGTAACGATTAACTTAACAACACAAATGTGAAGTGCATATACAAAGGATTCATCTGCATTTTTATCTTTAATTTATCAAACGTGTTTCCTCTCGCGTGGCTTTGTTTCTTCCTAAAAAGAAAAAAGAAAAACCTTTACTGACTCCAAAACAATGAAAGACAACCCGCTAGCAGTTTTAAACTAAGTAATAGATAATTAAAAGGTGGAAGAAAATATAATTCTTCTGTTCCGAAGGTGCATCCATCTGACACACTAGTATTTGCTGGCATATTCTCTGCGCCTCCTGACCACATGCAAAAATCCAGCAGTCTCCGCGGTTGCAGTTTCGAGTTGAGCCAGAGTAAGCGGAAGGCAGTCTCCTGTCAAGGCTGTCTTTCTTTCCTCAGAAGTCACACTAAGGATATTTCTTAATTTTCTTGATTTTTCTGTTCTTCTCTATGTCACCATATGTCTCAGTCTCCTAAGTGTTAACCCTTTCATGTATATCTCCATAGCAATGTTTAGTCCTTACAGTTGAGATGCGCAATTGCATAAATAGGGTAGTAACTAAAAATAATTAGTTAACGATAGCTCCAGTTTAGTTTTTTACTGTATTACAATTTATTAATTCCCCCATAGACTAGTTGGTCAATTTAGTGTCACAGGTGTCTCTTGCAACAAAGTTGACGATGAAAATACCAAGTTCTAAGAGCGATGGATTAGCAGATATTTATTTGAAAAGTCTATGTGTTTGCAAAGAGATGAATGTCTTTAACTGACTTTAACTAAAATAATTCATATTTAAAAAATATGTTCAGAAGGTCCCTAAGAACTGCATTTAAAAGTTTTTTTTAATCAAAGCTGCATTATTCCGGTCCTGAACTGATAAGAGAGTCCTTCTTCGTGGCTTGGATTCTTGGTGAATAGTAATAATTCCTGTCTCTTAGGCGCTAAATATTTGCTCCACAATCAGGTCAGGATGTGTTTGTGTGTTTCTCGGGCTTCAACAGTTTGTCGCTACTTGAGATTGGGTTAGGGAAAAACAGTCGCCTTCTGGCTCAGAAGATGGGGGACCTTCAAGTCTCCAGCTTCCAAAGCAAATCTTATTTTCGGCCATTTCACAGAAGCCAGATTTATTTTGTTTTGGTGAGAAACTCCCAAAATCAATACTTGCACACAAAAACAATAAAACAGACCCTTATTGTAAAGTATTGTGGAATTCAGAATTTTTGCGCTTTTATCATCTTCAAAGTATTAAGCCAAAGCACCATTGAAAATGATTTAAGAAATCACATCCACACTTCTATCAGACTATCAGGCTCAGTGATTTGTATGGTAGTCTGTTTTTGATTAACTGGACAGTGATTCACTGAAACTCCTTTCACCGTCTGGTTCTGGACACAGCAAGATTTTTGCTTTATTAAAAAAAAAAAAAAAATGTTGTATGACGTTTTGTACAAAATCTACTCAAAAAAATCAAATTGTGAAATAACCTTTACCAGGGTTTGAATCAGACAATCTGGGCATTTCAGCCGAGGTAAATATATCATACATGCTGGCAAAGTACAGTGAAATGTCACTTTAAAAAGATTTAATTGATGATGTGATACCAGTCTTATTTGCAAAGAAGTATCAAGATCAACGATTCACTTCTATGGCTGCTGTAGAAATCATAGAAGTTTATGACACTCACCTAGTTGTCAAGCTCTTCTTCAAACCCAAAAGACAACGCCCTCTATTTTTGCCCAAAATGCAACTGGTAATGCAGGTGGGATTGCCATTTTTGTCCGACGGGTGTATTATTTTGTGCCACGTCTGAGAACGTTCATTTGAAGGACTGCAAGAAGCTGACATAGAACAAAAACGGAGGAAAAAATATTCCTCAATGTCAGATGGCTGGCGGAGCTAGGAATGGTTGTTCACTGGTATTCACTTAGGCAGTGCTTCTGTCATAAAGCAGTCTGTTTGTCCTCGTCCTCCCAAAGCAGGATGACACCCCTGTCCTTTGCTATGGTGTGAAATACATCCTTGTGTAAGAAGCCTTGCTCTGTGGCTCAATGCGATGAGAATGATGAGTCAGTGTGATCGGGATAGAGATTTAAAGGAAGCAGGGGCTTGTGTCAAACTTGAAATATGCGCATGACTTGTTACTAAACAAAAGCTCTCTTATCCCGGTATTCTTCAGCTTTACTTTTGTATTTATATATACAGAAAATGGAGTTTACAGCCCCTTTGAGTTTCTTTCTCCAAGTAAAAGCTTATCATTTCAATATAATTTTTTGATGAGTTATATTTATAAATGATTAATTTTTCAGAAGCACTCCATTTTAAGACAGTTTTTTGTGACTGCAGTAGGCTCTTTATGATTTGGTGCCCGTTATTTTTTTAATTGTAAAGTCTCTGTGAGTTTTTCTGGTGTATACCAATTGGGTCTCAGGCAGTTTATTCAGGGGTACTCTCACAGATCTGTCTCCAGCTGCAATGCCAGTGCCAGAGGAGGGTGCTGTGATCTCAGAGTTAACTCAGTAATAGGCCCCTGGTCACGCTGCCCATTTTCATACAAGAGGCGTCATTACGGGGTCCTTGGACACAGCAGATGACTGGAATGGATTCAGTGCATTTGAGAAAAGGGGGAATGGGGTGGTGAGCAGCCCAAGTGTCCTGGGACAAGGCCATCCGCATAGCTGTAATCAGCCTGAGTCAGAGAGAGGGGGGTGTTGCATATTTAAAATATGTGTGTCCTTCTGGTGGTCACTGCCAGCCCCTTTAGGTTGGTGCCTGAGAATGGGAGAGAGAAAAAGAGAGAGGTGGGGTCATCTCATGAACTCAGCATTATTGCATTGCCATAACGAAATATGTTTGTGAACCTAGAATTTGTTTTAAAAAAAAATTGTGAATGGAGGTTGAAATGATTAAACATTTAGCAGAAAAGTATCTGGGATTGTTAATAATTGCATTAAATATTTGTAAAAATTTGGCTTAATATCATTATAGTTACTGGGCCTATGCCTGTATGTTTTTCACATGATCTTTTTTTGTCTATACAAATGAGAGATTTCGATTCTTCAGAATTCTTCAAAGATTTCTTCTTAGCTGATGTCTTAGTCACGGTTCAATTAGTGAGATGCTCTGAAATAATATTCGTTATTTAATTATTCATCTTCTTTGATAGGCTGCACTGACTGCATCAATATTTAAGTAAGCATTTCTCTGGTAATGGCCAAACTTTCATGAAGAGATTTTAGAGCCTTGGATTCGTGGATTGTCAGGGGACATAAAAAGGGCTTAATATACTTTTAAAAAGAGCAGTCTATCGTGACCTATCTTTTGATTAGTGCAGGGAATTTCAGTTTTCAAGTCAACGGTCATTTAGCATGTATTTATTTATTTAGTCAGGAGTTTCTATTGTTGCAACCTCTTCTTCCTCATTTATTCTGTACAAGTCTGTTCTGAGACTTTTTAGGGTGACTGATATTTTTCATAGTTTCTCGATGAATATATTTCTTTCATTTATTATTTAGTTGTTGTTTTTTTTATACAAAATGGTCTAAAACAATCCCAGGAATATGTTTAGCACAATAGTGCCCCTTCATAGGACAAACATACACATTCATATCTATGTTTGTTAGATTTCTGCTTAGAAATTTAAACACAATGTTTTAGTGTAGATTAATGCATTAATGCGATGTCTTTTATCAGGGATGCAAGAACTAATTTTGAAGTTGGGATGTGGAGAGTGGTTTGGTCCGGAGCGCTGCCCAGCCCATTTTAGTATGTTTTCACTTCAGTAGGCTATGTAGAGAGAGCTTTACACAACGATATCTCCAGACCGCACACACTTTGAGAATCACTATACACTTTTAAAAATTAAAAAAAATAAAATGCAGAAGTTGAAACACCAATTTTCAGATGAGTAGACCACGGCCTAGGCTATGGGTGCTTGAGGAGAACAGATTTTAAAATAAAACAATGAAAACTGATATGCCACATCAGTAATTAAAACAAGGTAAGCCAGAGCAGCTCTTTTAATAAAACTTCAAAGTGATTACGACAGCCATTATAACAAGGATAAAGCAGACCCAGTAAAATTTTGGAATTAAAATTCAATATAAAGACTCAAGAAAAGGGAGATCCGTTGATAAAGAAGGCCTGTCTCATTCAAGACAGCCTTTCTGACAACCGCCAAAGCTCCTGCTGTACTTCAAACTGATACAGTTATTTGTAGTTTTTCCCTACCATGCAAAGTTGAATGTCTGGACTAACCATTCAAACATGGGCTCACAGCTACAATCCATTGTATACTGTCTTAGAATGGAGGGAACACCACAGTGTTACAATGTATGTCATTTATAGTAGGTAAGAACTGACAAAAGGCAACATCATTTTCTGTGGATAGGTTGATTATATAAAAAGGGCTAAATTGAAACGTGCAGTGCGATAATATAGCCTATTATTAAATTATTTTTAACATCAGAAAACGCGTGTTAAAAAAAGGAACAATACTTTTTGTCGGCTCTCCCACACCCCTTCAGCCCCACCCTTTCCCACCAGGCGCAGATCTTCCACTTTAAAATAATCTGGATCCGCCTCTATGTGTCTTATTACCATTTTAATGGGAGGATGTTATTTGAATACCTAACATCACCGGGGATAAGTGTCCTGTGTTTTATTCAGATCTGTGTTGACATTACAGATAGATTTGTATTTTTTTGCCTCATTACACGACTCCTGACTGAAATTCTATTCACAATTTCCTGCCTTGTTTCAGGAGCAGTATTTCTTCAGAATATTTGGGTGCATGAGAGAGACTTAAACTGATTATTTAACATTTCTCTGCCCTTTCAGAGATGTGTGCAGTGCTTCTTGTTCCTGTTGTATCTGTACCCGGCTCCCTTGCATTGCCAACAAGTTGGCTTAGGGACAGAGCTGAGTCTGGGTCATGTTTCCCGATCAACCGAGGACTCTCCACAACTCCAGAACTGCCACCCTGCTCTGTTGAAAGTACCTCTACATTCAGGCCAAGTGGTAGTGTCACTGCAGTGCAGTGAGCACACATACATTCGCAAACATCTAGTTTAAGGAATCTAGAGAAGGAATATAGAGGCTGGTACGGAAAACATAAACGTAAAGTAGGAAACTTTAACATGTTAAAACACTATGAGGGTGAATCCAAGCCTTCGGATAACATGTTCAGAGCAAGGTAATAAGTCCATTATAAAGCCGGACATCGTTTATGATGGCAGAGATGCAATAGAAGGGGTATGAAAGCACAACTATACAGAACGAGTTGTGGAAGGGATTCAGATATCTCATGATTAACTTAATGGATTTGTCCTGTATTATCATGCGACTTCAATGCCAAGGAGGCTATTCATTCTTTTGTCCTATGTGCATATTTTTTGCAATCTGGTAGATGCCTGCTGGAAGAAAGCTTTGCATTTGCAGAAGAAATGCTGATAATTCTGGCTCTGTGTGGCTAAAAAAGCAAGTTATTAAAGCAGGGGTAAATATGTAAAGATATATACACTGAATACACTGACAGTTGAGATACACATATTACAATTGTATTCTTCATCGTCTGCACAGTGTTTATGCTTTTTAGCACTTATCAATAACACCATTCCATTCATTTCGATTTCCAGAGGAAACAGGGGTACTTGTACCATACCTTTATACAATATCCATTAGAGCATTTGGTTTGAAAGTAAAATACAATGCTGTGAGGTATTGCATTTTACACATTTTTGATAGGATACAATTATTTAAAAAAATTAAAAAGTGGTTGTATTTTTGCTCAGGTTTGTGGCTCCTAAATGAGTTAACTAGCAAGCCACACTTACTTATAGAGATGTCACATTTTAAAAGTTTCACTAACTTTGCACTATTTTCCTCAATTTTATGACAGAATGTTTCATGGCTGTCACCATGCAGACAGACTCCCTCGGTTTCTGTCAGCAGATGACTAATCTAACCTGGTTAAAATGTCACCGCTCAGTCAGATTCAGATTTATTTCCCCTAATACACTCTTGCGTATCTGACTTCTTACTTCCTTCAAGAATACCTAGTTTGCTAAAGTGTACTTTTTCAAACATTTCTACTATGTTGTCCTTCAAATATTTCTAAACTGTCAAATGCGCTGCCTTTAAACCTTTAGAAACTACTGTAGAGGAAACTTAAATCTGACTGACATATTTTATATAATAATAGAATATCCTGTGCATGTAAAAATATTAAAAAGGAGTAAATCATTACGTGTTCTGTGTTTATTGATCAACTTCCAATGTAGTTTATGTAATACAGAATTATATTCAAGGGCTCTGCTGAGAAATATAGATAAGTTTAACTTCTGGCTTTGTTTTAAAGTTGAACTGTAAGTCAAGTTGTTTCTTTCATTTGAACATTCCTCACCCTGTTTCTGTTGCAATTGACACCATGTCATGTGTCTTAGGTTTTTTGTATGACCGACCCTCTTTGTTTCTTTCCATGTCACTCACCCTTTCAAACGCTCTACTTCCCTTTCTGAAGGCTCTACTTCCCTTTCTGGAGGCTCCACTTCCCTTTCTGAAGGCTATACTTCCCTTTCTGAAGGCTCCACTTCCCTTCCTGAAGGCTCCACTTCCCTTTCTGAAGGCTCCACTTCCCTTTCTGGAGGCTCTACTTCCCTTTCTGAAGGCTCCACTTCCCTTTCTGAAGGCTCTACTTCCCTTTCTGGAGGCTCTACTTCCCTTTCTGAAGGCTCCACCTCACACAGATGCCGGCCAGAATCCCTGGAACCTTCAATCAGATTTAGACTTTGGTCTTGTTAGGTGCAGTGAAATTAGATATTCTGGTTCTCTTTTATGGACTGTAAGAAATATTGCTACTTCTGTAAGGAAACAGTACAGTCCGGTCACTGCCTGTGCCGTACCAACCATTATATTTATTTATATAAATTAATTACGCAACAATGTGAATTTGTAGGCTATAAATGGATGGAAATTTCACCCGAGGAAGAGTCAACTGATCTAAGCAGAACTAATGTTTCTGTTTTTTTGCTACATATTGAATGTAGATATCCAGCTCTTTTTTATCATAGACAGAATAATGACACTATATATTTGCCTTGGTCCTCCAGTTTGTTGTTCCCTGTACGTTCAGTACCCAGTCAGAGTTAGTTCCTAAAACAGATGGGTCGATGCCGATTGGCACAGTTTATAATGAATAAAGATACAATATTCCAGCTACAAGAGAGGTAATCTCTGTAAATGAATTATATAGGACACAAACTGCCACAGGAATTGAATTTATAACAGTTTTCCGTACAACGCAAATAAAATATTTCTTACTTGGAACCTAGACAGCATATATTTATAGATATGCATATTTTATATTCCAACTAAATATGAGCATATACGTATAATTTTCATTAGTCTAGCATATTGACTTTTAAATGAAGGCAGTTTTTCATATGCTCCCATTTCCTTCGATAGCTAATAAAAATGACCACTCAGTGGGGAGTATTCCAATGCAGCTGATGAACAACTTTACCACAAGGTAATTTCCCATCCAGAAAAAAAAAAAAAAAACTGCAGGATGTGTGTTAGGCAGCCCAGTCAAAAGGGGGGCACAAATTCTCCACTTGGCTTAACTAGGAGTAGAAGCACTTTGTCCATGGCTTGCTGAATCACCGGCACCATTACGGTGGTTTGTGGGCAACCCCATGGGCGCAAAACCTCTCAGCAGTCTAGTGTTATCTGGAAGTAATTTGAAACTTTTATGGAGCCTTATAAGTTACTTTATCAGCCCACAAACTGAAACTGAACCATCAAACAACGATTTTGCAGTTATGAATCTTTATGTGTTTTTGTCATTTGATTATCCAGCTGTGAGATGGTGATGTCATACCTGTGGTGTTTCCCTGTAGCTGGGGTTTTGGCATGGATAGGAAGTGCAGCGCTGCTCTGGGAAAACCTGGCCCTGCTGGCTGGAGAAGACCTGTGACCTCTGCAGCTCTGCACGGAAAAACACCAGACACATAACGCTACAACGGCTACAGGACTTCCATGATTGCTCCACATGGATGAAGGGACTTAAGCTGTTTGATATTGCACTTTAGGGGCATTACATTTATTTTACATACACTAGTCAATAGTTTGTAAATTGAAATATTTCCAACTGGACTCTATAGTCCACTATATCTCTATAGTTCTAGCCGTATTCATTGAAGCTTTGGTGTTGACACACAACAAAAACGTTTACAGAGCATATCATTGTCATCATGGAAAAACTACAAAACTACAAAAATCATGCAGGCAGCCCGTGAGCACTCCACTGGTAGGCTCAGGTGCTTGCAATTGACAAACTTTTAGATAAGAGACAGCAGTAGTGTCTTTGGTGGGATTTTCTGGCTGCTGAGTTTCTGTTAAGTTCTTGATTGTTTTATGGGGAGACTTTTTTGGTTGGTTTTATTTAGTTTGAAAGTCTGGTTTGTTTAAATCTTTATAAATGACATTAGTCTTAGATTTCAAATAAAGATAGGCCTCCAGTGAAAACAACCCTATTATGTTTTTGCAGGGATCATAACTAAAGGGATTGAATTGTCAACAAAATGAACACATTAACTGTAGTCAGATCTGGAATGTGGTGGCCATTTTGTATCTGTGACATTTCACTATTTTCATAACAGGATCCAGCAGCTATGAAAAATTCAGTTTGTCAATAGAAGAGGCAATATGTGATTAAAATATGGGTTCACCCATGGTTCCACCAGAAACAAAAAGTAACATTGGCTTGACTGAAGAATTGTCTGCTCCGAACAAACAATCATGACACATAATGTGCTGAACGGCAATGCATCCAAATCCGAGAGAAACATTGTTCTCGACCCATAGGACTTTCAGCACCAGCTGTCCAAAAACAGAGAGAGGCACGAGAGAGCCGTCAATGCAGGAACGGAGGCATAATCCATTGGCATAAAATGAGAACGTGCTTTTTCCCGAAACTCAGAAAAGCTATGCTTTATATCCTCCAGAATAAGTAAGATCGTCCATTTAACTAAATTGACGTAAATTCTTGAGGTTTATATTAAGTGTTTATATTTATATTATAAAATTACATTTTTTTATTTTCACCTTAACAGTACGCAAATTCAAGTAATGAAACTCCCTATGTGCACAAGAAGGTGATTTCTTGTATCGAAAAATCCTAGAGTTGCAATTTATGGCATTCTTTTTTACCGCTTTAGTTCTGAGACGTTTTAGCGCTAACTTCACAATGGTGCCGGCTTGTCTTTATGTTGGAAAGGTATCCAAAGCGCATTGTGTGATAGCATGAAGGGTCATACTACCCTGCTATCATACTACCCTAAAGCAGTCATTGCCACGTACTACGCTCTTCGTGCTGAGACTTTGACGTCGTGAGTCACAGCGGGCATTTTTGTGTAAACCAATCACAAAGTTTCACAGATATGTCGCCCTTTCTGCTTCTCTGGTTTATCCTTCTGAAAACAAACACAGCTTTAATCAAATAACATTGCCTACAAGCAAGGTCAAACATTGCCTACAAAAAAACGAGATGAGAGTTGCTTGGCTTCTATGCCGAAGAAGAAATCCAGGAAACATGAAACAGAACGAAATTTAGAGGCTTATTAACCCCTTTCTTTAGACTTCTTTACTCCCCCTTTGTATGTAATTTATTTCAGACCTGGAACTATTCTAAACACTCAAATCCATAATTATTTTTTCATTATTAAATGGTTTCAAAGACTTTGCAGTATGCTTTGCCACTCTGGAATGCCGTAGATTCAGCATTTTCCTTCTCCTGCCCTCCACTCCCACAGACTCCACTCAGCCCACTCCATTAAAAGGGGCATGTGGTAAACACCATAGAAAATGTCTGAAATGAATGGCCTTGCAGGGGTTTACCATTCAAGTTACATGACCTTCATTTGACAGTGTCACTGATCTGGGACAACAATTTATCCCACTCTCTCTGATTCTCTGGCACAAAGGATGTCCTGTTGATTTATTCTGTGAGATTGGTTTGAGAGGTAGAAGGTTGTCATTTAAGGTGTCACTCCCCTGGTCTTGTAAAGATCAGTGAGAACGTGGCTGGTGAATTTAGGACCATGATCAGGTACAGTTCTGCCCATTTGCTGTAGACCTACAGTTGTTTTTTTTTTCAGTTCTGCTTGCGCATAGATTCTGTCTCATTCCCACCCACACAAATGTTTTCTATTCATATCCTGGCTGATCTTGTCCCACAAAAAAATTAATTTAATCTAACTTTTTCATACTGTAACAAATATTTTGAATTTTAATTATATGAATAACCAGTGATTGGTCAGAAAAATCTAACAAGCTAACAAACATCCAAGCTAAAAAATATTTATTTCAGTGTCCTGAGAAAGTCGACGTCTACAAAAATGTTTTGTCCTGTAAAGTTAGGTTTTTAACTTAATAGCATTATAAAGGCTGAACGAGAAAATTTACGCCGTGGGGACACTAAAGTTTGAATTCAATTACTTGATTTTACTGTTTATAGCTTAACTTATAAACACTTTATTGATGAAATTCAGTTTAAACAAATAGAAAATAGGCATTTTGTTTAGATGCCTAGCGACTTTCCTTGAAACCACTCTCTGAGCACTTACTTTCTGTAGCTGGAGGCCGTACTGAGGCCTTACATTTGTTTTAGGGATGCGGTCCGAGATATTGGTGCTGTAGTTCTTCTTTCTGTGACCTTCCCTTGGGTGGGACTTTAGCATTCCCCATTGCCTCCTGCAATGGATAGTGCAGAGGGAGGGGGAGCTTTAATGAGTTCCCACAATTCAACAGTCAATACCGTGAGGAAATAGGCCCGAAGTACCAAGCATAAGTAAACATTTGTCACTAATGCATGCCACAAGTCTTAGTTCCTAATA
>JAOVYW010002032.1:0-15540 GCA_025775045.1 Hiodon tergisus
TGTGTGTGTGTGTGTGTGTGTGTGTGTGTGTGTGTGTGTGTGTGTGTGTGTGTGTGTGTGTGTGTGTGTGTGTTTGGAGGGGAGTCAACCAGAACTCCCCACATCTATCCCAATCCACTAGTCTTTTACCTCATGTCTACCTACATATGCCCTGCCCTCACCGCAGAACAGAAAACACAGGTAACCAAGTTTACTTGTACTTATATTTACTTGTATTTAAAGAAAAAACACATGTACACATACACACACAAACGCACGCACACGTACGAAAAGCAGTTACACTGTGGTGCATGCTCAGATTGTGCTATTCATTAAACCAGGCATATCGATCTTTCATTTACTTTTTAGCTTTGTGTTCAACTTACTGAAAACACAAATGAAGGGGGCCAAAATATAAGGAAAGGAAGTCAATATGAAATACCTTTTTTAGTTTAAAGGTTCTAATCCAGGGGCTGTAGGTATCCAAACCCTTCCCACTGAGTGGAGCACAGTGTGTACTATTTGATCTGCAGAATGTCGAGACAAATAAAACCATTTTTAATAAGCGCATCTGGTCTTCCTTGTTGATTCCTCCTATTCCAAAATATGGACATATGGGTTGTGTGGAGTGTGGCGTCCGTTTCTTTCCATCAACCAGTTGCTTTGTGCACAGGTGACTGCTATTACAATATACAATATAATTGTTTGAATTCCTTACAGAAGTGTTTGTAATAAGCACAAGTGCCATCAAAAAATAGAAAGCCGGCAATCATGACCCAGGTTCCCAAGGCATGGCACTGTCAAGCCAACACAGAATGTGGAGCGCAAAACGGATGCAATACTTGTTGCAGAAACGTTTTTTTTAACGGTGATGGGAAGAAAAGAGAGTGGCTGTCTTTGCTCCGATATTCTCTTGTGAAGTATTGCACCTGGCAACACCTAAAGATGAAGGAGGCCGGAGACCACAATCACCCTATGGAAACAAAGAAGAGGTTCATTTTGTCACAGTGCTGAACAAGTAGTGCTGTCAAGTAATGTAGAACTGTCTGCACTCAGAGAAAACAACCTACAGTTAATAATTTTGCTTCTGTAACAAACTTTAGGTTGTGGCTTTGCTCCTATATGCACATGAACTGAACCCGTTCAGCTCTTTAGTGGTTTGAGTTGTATTGTATGCACGTCTGTGTTTATGTGGGTGTGTGCACGTGTTTTGTGAATGTTTATGTGGGTGTGTGTATGTGTGTGTTCATACATTTGTATGATCTATGCACCAAAAAACCGTGAACTATAACAACAGTAAATATCCTCCTGGACGGTCACCTTCACAGGCCAGTTTTGCCCAGTTTTCAAAACCACTTGTTGCGATAAAAAGGTCATGTACATTGAGGGTCAAATTAATTTGTGATAATCAGAACGAGTTCCTTCGATAGAGGGCCAACCTTGACTTCTAACTCAATGCAACTGATATACGGGCACAGCCTTTCACTGCTGTGGCTTATGGGAGATGGTGCCTCTTTCCCTTTCTAAGACAACTGGTGAAGCCACTGTGCGTTAGCCACCATATATTATATAACTCTGACTTAATCTTAAAAACAGTGGTGCAACCTACCACAGTTATTTCACCTGCATACATCATGGTGGGTAAGAGAATGGGAGACACGTACCTTTTCACCTTAGAAATTCAAACTGTGGTTGGTTGGCTGCTTCTAAACACGTGTCCTTCAACCAATAACAGAGTAAATTTCATGTTAGTCTTTGAATCGTTCAGTCGTTGTCATCACTGTCTATTAGTCTGGAAGGCAAGCTTTGCTCAGTATCAAAATGAAACCTCTATCCCTTATATTCTGGTCTATACAATAAGTGATATTGTTGGTGTGTTTAATTATTCCATAGTTATTACCATAGATGGTTAGCCACCTGTAGACGAAATGGTCTGACCAAGGTCAAATCCTTCAATAAGTATCTGAGTGCCCAGGCAGTTGGGTGTAAGCGTTCCTACCAGGGTCCATGTGCATTTTGACTGGGGAGTGGTAGGGTTAGTGTTAGGGTTAGGGTTAGTTGAGCAAAAGCATTCCTACTGGAGTCCATGACTACATTGACTGGGGAGTGGTAAGCTTCCAGGTACTGCTGGGGCGTTAGCAGCTCCCTCCTCTCCAGCAGCTGTGCCAGGACGTCCTGGGGGACCATCAGTTCCGGTACCTTGTCCAGGATTGTTCCTGGGGAGGCTTTAGAGCCCTGTAGATGGATAATTAGGACTTCAGGATTTGGGGTGATGGAAAATTTAGGTCATGGTTACCTACATGGTTAACAACAAGGTTACCAACCTTGGTAGCCTTACGCAGGTGGCTTCCCAATTTGAACAACAGTGTCAAAGCACCCATGACAAGTTCCTCAGTGGACTCTAGCTCGGAGCTGTCTGCTGCCAGTGTCCGGGCCGGGAAGTCAAGGACCATGTAGCTCCACTGCAGAAAGAGCCGGCTGGGAAGGTCATGTGACACCACCAGAACCCTGGGGTCCAGAATCAAGGCACTGGAAATCAGAACAACACCAAACTCAAAAGTGCTAGTTGTGCATCTGTTCAAAACTGAGATCAAGTTCAAATGAGAGGCCTGTCATGGAAATCCAGTTCTGATATGACAAACCTTTCACTAAAAGATGTTTTTTCCTGAAAGGCTTTATCTATAATTGAGACTGGGTCATCCCAGATTATTCATAAGCATGTGATCTGTTGTATCATGCATGAAGGTGCGAGGCGGCATGAATTAGGTGAGTGACGACAACTGGGCAACACCCTCAGGCTGTTGGGGCAGCTCTCAGGTCAACTCACCTGTGGAGACTTGCCTGCATGTCCCTTAGCTCCTGCTGCATGGAGATGAGGACTTCGCTGGAGGACTAAAGGGCAGTGAAATGTTACCATGACAGTCTGTCTGCTGACATGTTTACAGCCCACACGTTAAAAGGAACACAGGTGAGGCATTGTTTTTAATAATGGGTTAGAGTTCAATTTCAAGTCCTGACTAGCACACCGCTGTCTTTTGTGCAAGTAGCTCACTATCTAAGAAAAATCAAATCAAATAAGTTAGTTCAACTGAATATTTATCTTTTTTTATAATATAAATTCTCCCATGGTCAGGATTTCTCACTCTTTATTTCATGCTTTCCCTCTGCCTCTCTTAGACAGTGCACTGTGAAAGGTGGGCATACAATACCACTCATTACCTCAACAATGTGAACTATGCAGGACGGGTACAGTAATAGAAGCCCTGTAATCGTGTCTCCGTGGTGACGGCTTTGCAAGCGCTGATTTAGGTTTTCACAAAGATCTGTGTTGACAACGAAAGGAACAAAAGGAAAATAAGAAAGAAAACACAGAGCTTTTTTGAGGCAAAGGGCACCAGAATTAATGACAACCTCACATAAGTGAGTAAAGTAGAGCAAATGCAACAGATGCTGCTGTTGGACCCCAGAACAGCCAGAAGGTACAATCAGAATCTCTGGGAAATTCTGAAATTGTGATAACTCGATAAAAACACACAATTCACCAGGAATATTGTGCTGCATAGTTTGCAATGTGTGCTTAGGTGCTTCCTGATTATTCCTGGCTTTTACCAGTCATTTTGTAACCATGGTGACTGCATGTTTGTGTCTCTTTGTGCCGACATGCATTTGAAAATGTAAATTTTCCATCCAACTTTTCTTCTACTATTTACTTTTTACTGCTGCTATGAGACAATGTGATCAGTTTTGTCCAACACATCCTTATTTTGCTGAGGTTGAACAGTATCTCACAGCATCTGGCCTCCAAGTAAAGGCAGGAATCAGAGATTAATGTGGATTAGCAGACTCGAAGGATTGCATTGTAAATACAAGTGTGGACACACACATGCACACTCTCCCATATCCTTCCTCCATCTCTCTCCATCTCTCTTCTCTCCATCTATGGAATCTGGCAAAACCTTTTATTCTCTTGGAGAAAACATCATACTTCGGTGTGTTTCTGTCTAGCTCTCGAAAAATGACATGACAACTGCGAGAATCGTGGCTTTTGTCTGCAGGTTTTCCAATCCACTGCCAAACTGCGCAATCATCTTGTGAATGACGCAGGACTGTCAGTGAAATAAACAGAAGTGCCTCGTGATATCTGCTCTAACAATGGTCTCCAAGCTTTCAAATGTTCCCCACCATCCTCTCCCGCCTGTCACAGCAACCAGTGGCCTACCTCCCAGGTCCCTCTTGTCAGCAACCCTGGGCGAGATTCTGGCAATAACTATCAGCCGGTGCAACAAGAACCTCTGTAGGAACAGAACCGAGAACCAAATTAAAGGCGTCTGGTGAGCGGATCCACTGCTAATGGGTTACACAATACACACCCCTGCCCACACTCTTCCATGCTTATGCTTAAACAAATGCTTATTCAGATACATGCACACACACACGCTCGCACACACTTAATTGCCCTTCCTCAGTTTCTTTCAGTCTACAAAGTCGTCCCACAGACTGTATATTATGACTGGTTTTTTCCAGTGTATCCAAAAGCAGACCCACCTGACAGTTCATCTGAAAATAATTTAACTTCTCCAACACATTTGCTCTGGATTAGTCCAGTACAAAATCTCCAGTTGTGCAAATAGACAATATTTAAAATACAAACAATATGCCATCAGATTACCTGGAAAGTGAAGCTTTCTTTCAGAATAAGATGACGCAACAGGTGTTACGTAATTTTTTAATGTTTATATATTTACAGTATGTTATGTATTACATGTTGTGTAATGTTTAAACGAATGAACCATAAACAGTAGGCTCCAGGATTAGAAACTTCATTCTCATTCTTTCCAGCTATTAAACTTGAGAAGTATAAGTATGCATTTGTCAAACTGAAAAACATACCAGTCATTGATAGATTTAACTTTAAATATAGTATATTGTATTTCATATTCTTTATTCTTTACCTGTTGGTTAATATTATTAAGACTAAATAAATGTATTAAGGTTGAACCTTCTGTTGAAATGTGTGATCTTTGCTTTGCTGCGTACTTTTACATGTCACATCCTAGCTAGCTATGCAACTTCAGGCACATACTGACCATCTCCTCTTTGGGATTCAGGAGCATCCTGTGATCCAAAAGCTGATGGAATAAACTTGTCCCTGTGTTTTCCTCAGAACCGCTTGAATTCTTGACCCTGTCAGCAGCATCCATGTCTGCCTCCCTGTGCCAGGATCACACCAGTGAGGACCAACTGGCACCGCCATCGCGCGACTTGGGACGGCCCCCTCTCCATGTTTACTGGTTCTGTGGAATATCCTGGAGACCTGCTGGTCCCACCAGTGCAATAAAAGCCCTGCCCCTGCAGTGGTGCAACAGCTTTCGCTCCTCAGAGACAAAAAAAAAGGTGCACCCTGCCTTGTTTTCTGCAGCCGGGGGCAGCAGGGGGATGCACTACCCTGTACTCTATCAAGCTGTAAGAGAAGGAAGGAGGCGGGTCGGTTTCGAAGAATAGGGAGTGTAACCCCCCCCCCTTTCTTGTATCTTGTGTGTTCTGCCCGACTGGCGGTTAGTTAGGATAAGTTGCCATGACAACAGATCACATTTCTAATTGTGGAGAGATTTTAGAAGACAGCTCTGAACAAGTGACATCGGGTTGAAATGCCACACAGACCAGCCACACACGGTTGTACACAGGAGGTAACATGGTCTGACTGACTACAAGGGATGCATTTCAACTGTCTGTTTCTACTTTCCAAAAGGCATAGCACAGCTAGCACCGCCTTGTTTTGTCTTGGGATAGCAATCGAGCGGTTAAATGACTTAATATAGGGACCACCACCCAAGTGAGTGTCTATGCACACGTGTGTGTTTACAAGGCTGCCAAAATGCTTAATAAAAAAAATTCCATAGAACAAACCTTTACACCAGTCCTGCTTGAGTCCCTCAGTCGCACATACAGCGACTCTCTCCCCACAAAGTCAGAGTTCACAACATCAAAGGGAACCGTTTGAGCCTTGTTAGGTCTGGACGCCATGACTGACAGGGTTGTTTGGACTTGTTGCCAAGTAACGGTCAGGGGGGGGGCAACAGGGCTATATTGTACCTTTTACAATACCTTGTTTACAGTCACATCCCAGCTTGTGCTGTGAAATGGAACTTGAGCTCATGGCTTAAAAAGAATACTTGGCCGGCAAACATAAAAACATAGAGAAAGTTAATGTTGTTTCAGTAACAACAAAGGACGATATACATGCTGGGATGTAAGCTTATGTGCTGAGCCAGTTAGAACGTCCTTTCATTCCATTCCATATTGTACATTGTACAAAATATGCAAATAATAATGAATCATCTAACTCTGCTTTTTAATCTGCTTTATTTAACAAATAAATTATGACATCCATTGCTTAAAGTAGATGGGCAAAATGTTTTCACAATAAAGCAATGGGGATTTCAATACAATACTTTCAGAAATAAAACTGAAAATGCATTTATTAAGTCCATTCATACAATGTCAAAATGAAATGAACATTTAAATCTGCTAAACAAGGAAAAGCTTGATAGAGATGGTCTGATACGCCTAGCTGTTCACAAGTACATCACCCCTGGTGTACAAATATATTAGATTTGCTCATATTGAACCCAATCTCACAGATACATTTTGAATATTTACATATACATAATACAAAAAATATCATCATAATTTAAATTTAAAATACATGAAGTGCTTCAAACGGAAATACTAAATTTTGCATCCCAGATATAGAACAGGATAGGACATATCAAGGTCTGTTTTAATGGCCCATCCATTTTAACATTTGAAGTTATACATTCAGTATAAAGATTAAAATATAGCATTGTACACAATCTGCCTTTTTAAAATGTAAAATTAACGCAGTAGTGTTCGCCAGGACCAATATGATGCCCATAATTGAAATTTGTCACAAAAAAAAAAAAATCTAATGGTAAATATACAAATTGCTCTCCAGAGCAGGAGATTCCAGCGCAAAACGGTCAGCAAACGTTTCATTGATTTAAGTGCGCACAGTAACAGGGCCGACTGTAGGCAACGCATTAGTTCAACAACACCCACGGCAGAAATGTGGCGGCCGCCACACAGGAGGCGAGAACCACAAGAAACAGGATCGCTGAACGCAGGTGGGCACAGCTTCTCTCCTGTCCCTGCCGCGTGTCCAGCTCGCTAACTGTGGTAACCACGCTGATGTCATCCTCGTCGGTCATGGGTCGACCCTGGCTGCTTATGATAAAAATTCGCGGGGTGTTGGAGGAGACTGCCCGTCGACACCGAGTCCTCGATTGCAGGAGCCTGGCGAACCGCACGAGGCAGCTGAGCGCACTGGGCGAGCTGGCCTGAGAACTGACGCCGGACTCTTCGGCAGCTTGGTGTTGAACGGGCCGCGAGAGTGAACTCGAGAAAGGAATCTCCAAAATTTGTCCGTTGTATGCACCTTTGCCGTGGTCTACCAACTGCGCACTTTGTTTCTTAATATACGTCAGGTGTCTGCACATGGGACACACGATCTTCTCATGGATGACAGCCGCATCCCCTGTCGCGCTGACCACAGTCCTGACCAAGCAGTCGTGGCAGAAGACGTGCCCGCAGCTCAGCCTTCTCACCTGGTCGTTATGGAGCTCGTAGCAAATGGGGCATTCCGTTAGCGTCTCTGCCACCGTTACCTGCTTCTCGTCTACAGACATTGCATATGTTACCCCGCTCTTGCAAAATATGTAGAATACTATTCACAAAAACAGTACACTTGTTATGCGTCAAGCATAACCATTGACGCTTAAACAAATTCCAGTCTGGACGAATTCGCGCCAAAGAGCCAGCTCTCAAAGATGTAGTCCTCCGACGGATCCCTCAGTGTTGAGATCCAGAAGGATAAACTATCGTGTACCTGTCAGGTACCTTAACTTGATTAGACTGGTCAATTCCCTCTGTTTATTACTTGACATGTAGCTACCAGCATGCCAGTAAAGTCGCGTAACATCCTCCTTTTCCGTTTCTTTTGATATGTTTAAAAAAAGTTGTTATACCGGTTTTGCTGCTTTTGAGAATTTGTCAAAATTACAGCATCAACACATCCGTCAATATTGAGGTTTGTGTGTGTGTGTGGGGGGGGGGGGGGGGCTATAATCTTTTTTTTTTTTTTTTTGATAATTGTTTTTACAATAGGTTATCAGCGTGTTCACACAACAAAGGCCTTTCCGCTTCGTTTGATATCTAGACCCATTTGAGAGTAGCTATACCGGATTTTCGACTTGGGAATGTAGCATATATGCCGGCATCGTCTAGTTAGTTATCGTTGACTTCTGGATTGTATTGGAAAGGGAGAAGAGGGATTCGTTTTTATTAAGTGAACTCCTTGGAGCTGGGTCGATCGCACAATCATTTCTATAAAGTACAGTATATAGAAATTCTGCTCAGGCATTTGTTAACACACCGGCCAAATTATACAATGGGCAATTATTTATTTCAATTTCCCGACGCAGGCCGGCCAACCGAGAATTTGCCCGGACTGCCCTATGGCCAGTCCCGGCAATAACTGATAACGTATGCTATTATTTGCCATGATATTCACGTTGGAGGGTTAGATTTTACTCCAGCCTTGCTTTGTGGCCAACAGTTTAGCCCATAGGCGTCTCTAGACCCTTTTTTACTCGGGCACGTGCCCCTGTATAAATCTGCGGTGCCCTAGTAAAAACTCAAGTTTGAGTTTTAACAATTTACTTTGTCAGTGCATTCATTTAGAATGCAATGCAGTAACCAAAACAACGCTTGTAAAATCAAACGCAGTCTAACGGAAAACACTGATGCGTGCGCAGAAAGTCATGTCTGCGCGCGAATGTGTGCTTGCTAACTCAATAGCCACTGCGGAGCGCACATAGAAGCCCAGATGTCGGCACGCAAGTAGGGTTGGCAATGAAAACATGACGAAACTAAAGTACGTTTCTAAATAATGCCTATGATCGTATTTTGACTCATTATTGGCTCCTGTTGATGGACACCAGAACATTTTTTAGACGAAGGAAAGCAGAAAGGAGAGATGAGTTTAAGGGAGGTAAGACTTGATAAACGAGTACAGTACATCCTCAACAGTCAGTCAGGTCTCAGACATCAGATGAAAAAGTATCAAGTCTTAAGATAACCTCTGTCAAATGGAATTGCAGAGAAAAAAAACCACATTTGTGTGTTCTGTAGTATTTGATTGTGTATGATAACAATTAATAAATTTTTCGGATATGAAATTAATAATTGAATTCGCTAGCGCTATTTTAGGACACCACTGCACTGTACATAAACAGTTGGCAGTACCGTAACTATGGCTGGTGTGTGCTAATTAGCTAGTGACTATAGTTTGTCTTGTTATGCTGTTTTGAGTTGTTGTTGCAAGTAAACTTAATGAGTTTCAAACGTCAGTTTAAACTTAGGTCAATTATGTAAGCTAGCTAGTTATTAATTTGTAGAAATGCACTTCTGCAATTATAAAGTTATAGATAGCTCAGCTAGTTTCGCAAGCTAGCAACCAAACTCAGCCAAACTCTACCTAGAGACCAACTCTCTGCTCTCTCTGAGACCACAGTGTAGGAATAGCGGGTTAAGAAAGGGAAGTTTGTACAGTGCTTCGTGTTGCACACTTCTTGCACGCAGCGGGCTTTCGGGGGGGGCTGTGCCCACGTAGAGCTTTATGTCTAGCAACGCCCCTAGTTTAGCCGATTATTTTGAAATGGTACGGTAATGAAAACGGTTCTCTTATCTGTTGTTTTAATGGCTTTAACGACCAATACAGCCTACTGCGGTTTCAGAATTCCTTCACAAAAACATAGCACAAAGTACCGAAAAAGTTACATTTGAAACTATATACACTAAGATTAACATGTTAACTCAACACCGCGTTTTTTTATTATCTTACTGAACCTCATCGCAGTACCCGTCGTAGTAGTCTACTACCCAAGTCTTTCGCAAATTGACCTATATATTTTTTTATTTTGAAGAATTTGATTAACAGAATAATGTAAATATTTGAATATACCATTCATTTATTGTAACTAAATTTAATTCTTTTTGTAAAGGCCACCTTCCGTTGGAATTGAAACGAACCAAGCGAACAGGTATAGCGACCAAACGATCGTATTTTCGTTTATTCAGAATTGTACTAGAGTATTCATCTTTAGTTCTTCGCCACGTGACTCATGTATGTTTCTGAAGTGGGGTCAGTGCTTGAAATTAACCAGTTGCCTGTCGGTTGTAGGTTCTTATCCAAAAACATGAAATAATTTGATCTGTGGTGGACTCATCGCAAAAACGTCTTAATGAAAGGCTGTGTATATTGACGCTATGCCCGTTGTTGTTGCGTTTCCATCATCTGACCTGCAGTCTGCGCCAAAACTACATGATTTCAATAGAATTTCTTAACATTAATAAAATCCGGTAATAGTCATGTTATGGTCAAATTTAATTTGGTCCGACAGGTGACACGTACATCTCCATAATAATATATTCATAGGCCTATTGCCCTGAACAAAGCCTGCTCATGAAGAAAAAACAAACGTTTAGAAGATCCTGAAATAACCCTGAACGCCAATTTAGGCTAAAGAGAAATGTTTTTTTGTATTGCGTTAATAATTGCATCTTTATTTTTTTTTAAGTTTTGTGTTGAGAATTTTTTATATTTTGTATAAAAAATTATAAAATACATGTTTACCATGTGTGACAACCACGGGGCGTACTGGCTGCGACGCACGCTACAGAGAGAGAGGAATGCACACAGGAAATGATCGGGTCCGCTCGTAATTCCAGTCCGGTTCTTTATTCGGCACCCTCGTGCCGTAAAACGCAACACAAAAGTCTTCGGGTTTAGGGTATAAAGCAAAGAAGAACACAACGGAAATTCCTCCCGGATCGGGGCATAAAATCGTGACAATTATTCGTAGGAAACGCAGGAGTCTCGTCCTCCTCGTTCTGGGGAAGATTTCTGGGTTTCACTCGCCGCCAGTCCCCTGGCCGGAGCGTTAAAGACAGAGCTCACGTTTTCCACGATCGACACTCGCTGCCTTAGCTTTGCTCTCACCTGTAGCTTCCCCGGTGCCGACCTCTTCTCCTTGTTTCTGCCGGCTTTTGTTCTTTCCCTCCCCAATCAACCGATGCGTGTCAGTTGTGCCGGTGACTGCTGGGGAGGGAACGTACTGCCCCTCAAGAACCTGCCCCCGACCTTGAGGGGGGAGCGGCTTCTGCCGCATCTGCCGTCCGTAAGCCCCGGGGTTGCCACACATGTTAAGAGTACAGAACTGTGACTCATGTCGACCTGCAACTTACAGTTTTATTTATTTAGTTTTTCGTTCATTAATAGACAAATAAGTAAATATTTGCCATGTACAAATAAATTAAATAGATTAGAAATATGTAATAATTTAAGCCTGCCTGAATAATAGTGTCCGCTAAGCATCTAAGACGATGACGAAAGTACTTGATAGAGTCTCACACTGTGTAAATTTTAAGCAGGGAAACGGCCCTCCGTCGTTTGTATACACGTGAATGCCCCGGCGTTAGCCCCGGAAACTGCGCGTGACTCCAGGAGTCTTGTAGTAGGGATTGGCGATTTTCATTTCTATCCGATACCAAGTAATACCAAGGCTAGTATCCCGATACCGATACTTTTAAAATTATTCTTATGTACAAAAAAGGTGAAATCTTTCTGATTTCTACTGTGAAAATTGGTAAATCAAAATTTATATTTGAAAGCCTTTGCATTAGTATTAAATAAACTACCAATTCTCTTTTTGTTTTCCGTTTAATAACAGCAATTATAAAACACATGTTCAATAATTTTCAAAAAAAATATTCAATTCTGTTATTACCCCTTTTCAGGTGTTATTCTTCGCATCACTTCAACTGAAAATCTTGGCTAATCAGATACCTTGAAGTCAAAAACATAAAATAAAAATCTCTTCAGAAGAAAAGAAGAATAAACGCTGCTCTGATTTAAAATAGACTAAGTAGCTACAGGCAATTACTTAACATTTAAAGTTTGTAATTTAATTAATGTATGAAGAGTTTCATTCCAAAATGCATTATCCACCATTTGATAAAAGTGACACCTTTGTGATAAAATGATGGCTGGCATTAGTTATATTCACCAGATCATTCCTGAAGGTATTAATTAATAATGCATTCAGATATAGTTTGAAAATTTTTGAAAATCCAATTTAACATACTAATGAGAGCCTTTACAAAACACCGACTAGAAAAAACAGGTTGTGGCAATAATTCGACTGAAGTGTTTATAAGCACAGCAATACCGCGATTACACAAAAAACCTTGTTTACATTGGATTGGTGAAATAGTGGGGTTTCTCTTTACAAAGGACCCGGCGCCGATTACGTAGACAGACATGAACACATTTAAAAAAACATAGAAATCTGACCAAGCTGATAACATGCCCAGATTAATCAAAGTGTTGGGCAGTATTCTTGGCGAAGTGTATGGGGAAAAGATAATCTTTAATTACGGGTCAGATAACAAGATGAGTGACTGTCGCAAACAAAGTAGCATTTGGATGCATTTTGATAACATAAACAACATAAAGGCAAAATGAAAAATTTGTAAAGTAAAAATATCGTATTGAGCAGGGTCTACTAACAACCTTCACAGACACATCTGAATTGTACATCTAACATTGCAGTTATGCCTGCTACTGAAAATGAAAATACTTGTCCGTTTACTGGAACCGTTGCTGCTGCAGTGTCTACAGCCACCGCTTAGGCATCAGGTACACTGCCCATTGCAACCCAGAGCTCTATAAGCCAATTTAAGCCAAAGGCCATGACCCCAGCAAGACAACAGAATTGATGACCTCAATTGGCTAAAATGATTGCAAGGGATTTCCAACCATTCTCAGTCATGGAGGACAAGCTACACCCATGCTCTCAATCCAATGTATGTTCTTCCAAGCAGGAAAACACTCTCCTAAATAACTATTCCAAGACTATATGACAGAGAATGTGCTTCACTGCAAGAAAGGGTTAAAAAGGTTACAGCAGTTTGCCTGACAACTGACTGCTGGACATCCAGAACAAACACTTCCTTCATGTCTGTTACATGTCACTTTACTGAAAATTATAAAATGGTGTCCTATCTTCTGGACTGTTTTGAGTTTAGTGACAGACACACTTCAGAGAACTTGGCAGAGGTTAAAATTGATCCACCACCGATGTCTCATGCACACAATCAACCTGGTTGGACAAAGTGAAGGCAATGGTGGAATGCTTCCATAAGAGTACACTAGCCACAGAGAAGCTGAAGTCTACTCAACGCCAGATGGGTATGCCTGAGCTGAGGCCCAAACAAGAATGTGTTACAAGGTGGAATTCAACATTTCATATGCTGAAACGGGTTCAGGAGTCCAAGGATGCAATCATCTCTACCTTGGCCATTATAAATGCACCTGTTGATGCTCTGAGCCAAGAAGAATAGGAGGAAGTGCAAGAGACTGTTCTGGAATCCTTTGAGCAGGTCACTGTAGAGATCAGTGGATATAGTGGATAATTGTTTTTACATTATTTATTATATAATTACATATTAGAGATGAATGGCAGCAATAATAGACAAGAATAAACTGAACAAAATCCATATACCACATAATTTAACAGCATAATTCTTAGTACTTTTGTTTCCAGCTACGTGACAGCCTCCAAAATGTTACTCCTGTGCAAGGGTCTGCAGAGAATAACAGCCCACCACCAGACAGGAGGAACATTAACCAAAGAAAGTTCCACAGAATGGAATTTAACTGTTCTCTCAGAAACCACTGTACTTGACCAGAGGTTCAAAAAGCTGGCCTTTAATGACAACAGAGCCGTTGATGAAGCAGCAGCATGATGCAGCCCCAGCAGCCAGCTGACTACACCACCAGGAGGCCAAGAGGGAGAAGAGGGAGCAGGGGTACTAGAAGTGAAGCCAAAAACGTCTGCCGTTTGGAGGTTATTTGATGAAAAAGCAACCGGAGATACTGTAAGAAGGAATCCCACAGCAGATGCTATACTGGAAGTAAGATCATATCTAGAGGATCCCCTTATCCAAAGAGCCGCAGACCCTCTGAGCTGGTGGGAGACCAAGGCTTCAGTCTACCCATGACTTGTCAAAGTGATGGCAGGGAGACTGCATTTGAAAGAATCTCCCAAACAGGGCAAATAGTAACAAAGAAACCTGATCTGCCCATCTAAACTGAGGCACTTAGTTTTCTTAATTCCAATCTGCTCTAAAGACAATGTTTCATTGGTAATAAATACAACTAGAACTGTTGGATGCTGTGGTTTTGGCATTTGTGGCAACCACGGGGCAAACTGGCTATGCCGCAGAGAGAGAGGAATGCACACAGGAAACGATCAGGTCCGCTCGTAATTCGAGTCTGGGTCTTTATTCAGCACCCTCGTGCCGTAAAACGCAACACAAGTCTTCCCAGTTTGGGGTATAAAGCCACGAAAAAATAAAGAAATTCCTCCCGGATCGGGGCAAGAAGCAAAGAACACAACATAAATTTCTCCCGGATCGGGACATAAAATCACGACGATAAGTCGTAGGAAACACAAGAGTCTCATCCTCGTTCGGGGGGAGATTTTGGGGTTTCATTCGTCGCCAGTCCCACCTGTAACACAGTAACATGCTTCAATGCCGGCGCTTGCTACCTACTTTCATTTGCCTCCGTAGCTTTCCGGGCACCGACGTCTTCTCCCCGTAGCTGCCGGCTTTTGTCCTTTTCCCTCCCCAATCAGATGATGCGTGTCAGCTGTGCTGGCGATCGCTGGGGAGGGAACATACCGCCCCTCAAGGACTTGCCCCCTAGCTTGAGGGGGGTGGGGCTCCTGCCGCATTCGCCTTCCTGACGCCCCGGGGTTGCCACACATTGTAATTAATTTTTTATTTGTTATATAGTTCCATTTTGAGTGTGGTTTGTTTGGAATGGTTTGTGTTTTGGTTAGTTCAATATAAATAAAACGTTCAATACACACATGTAATAGTGTTTGATGTTTTCCATTATTAAGTTTTTTTAATTAAAAAACATAATGTGAAATTATAAGATTTAGTATAATAATTACATTGAATAATTTAAGTGATATATGTGCACACATACCAGTCATAGGTCTAAATATTGTAGCGTTTTTTCGGAGTGCTACTTCTCTGCGCGGATTCAAGCGCGAGACCGACACTGTTTAACAGGAATCAATGCTCTTTACTTCGCACATGCGCTTACGACCGCCTTGACAAAGGCAGAACTGGCAGTGCAAAGAACTGGCAAGTACACAGAAACACAACGAAAGCCCTCACGCACTATAGCGAACGTCCGGTTCCCCCGAACCTCTGGTCTCCTCCGCGGTGTCACTCACCTCCGGAGGGAGAAGGGGCCGGCGAGCTTGGTAGGGTGCCAGGCGGTCCCGGTGCAGCACCACCACTCGGCGGCGCTGCCGTAGACGCACCCGGTAGCAGACTGCCCCCACCACCTCCAGCACCTCGCAGGGCCCCTCCCAGGCAGGAGCCAGTTTGGGGGACAGGCCC
>JAOVYW010002033.1:0-15540 GCA_025775045.1 Hiodon tergisus
GTTATGATACCAGGAAAAAGTGACGTGAAAGACCATATCTAAGATAATCTCTCTCTCTCTCTCTCTCTCTCTCTCTCACACACACACACACACACACACACACACAGGGCAACATATCAAGCATTGAAAGGTAAAGGCACTTGCTGAGGGGGCGGATCCAGGTGCTCGAGCGCCTGCCCTCTCACCTCTGTCCGAAAGCGCCTGTTCCAAACGGTGTCGAGTAATGTTAAAGGTATAAAAGTATATTTCAAATATAAAGTTTTATATAATTCTAATTTGACTGAAGACGGGACAGTATTTTATACGTTTACAAAAGCAAAAACATTTTAAAGACGACAATTTGATCCTGACAATATTACGAAAATTAAACGTGATTTTAAGACGAACCTAACGGCTCTGCAAACAAACTTACTTGTAAGTACTTTGTTTTATGATTCGCCAAATAACCTTTGTGAGCCAAATGAAAATTACAGAAACTACCTCAATTTTACGATACAAATGATTTTACTGCTGTATCGCTTGGCGAGAAACGGGAACGGTCTTTTTATATGATTAGTGGAAGTGTAATAGTGTAGCAAACGGTATTGACCGGCTGTGTTGCGCAGATTTCCATGATAATAGGCCGTTGCGGGATGGAAGTGTAACTTGAATAGGAAGTCAAATTTTCTTTTAGATATATCTCGGAATGCATTTTAAGATATCTTTAATTGCAGATATCTCAAATAGCATTTTAGATATCTTAACTTCCAGACTTCCTGTTTAATTTGAGATACCTCTAATTACATTAAGTCAGTTTTAATATATCTCAAAATGACTTCCTGTGAATTTGCTGTATATTTTGATTAGACTTCCTGTATATCACAAGATAAGTCACTCAAATAGGAAGAAAATTAGCCATGAAGTCATTTCGAGATATCTCTAATTGCATCTTTAAATGAGGCATCTCAAATTACATTAGAGATAATTAGAGATATCTTGAAATTAAGTCTGAGATAAATGAAATGTATTTTTCGAGATTTAATAATACTTTATTCCACTTTACCAACTTCCAAAACCTATAAATACAACTTCAACTTAATACTGTACTGGCGAAAAAACAGCATTTCCAAGGAAATAATTACAAGGATGTGCCTCAAACAGTGGAGCATTTTTCAAACATGCAGTCATGGTGTAAACATATGTTATACACAGGGCTTAAATTCAGCCGGAGCGGAGCTTCGATAAAGAGTTCAAGAACCTATCCCCGACATTGCTCATTCACACATCCACTGGACAGGCTGCAATCAGTGTAGACTTCCTTAGCCAAAACAGTTACCATTGGCTAAGAATTAAAAAAAAAAAGCGGCCTGTTGGAAGTGTAAAATTGTTTTGCCTCAACTGTCTACTATAACTTTTGCTCTCCTGTCTCATTTACAAACATTTAATACAAAATAATAATACTACCACTCTTTGGTTAACATTTAGGTTTTCTTTTTGGAAATTATTCTATAAATAAATTAACAATCTTAACAATATACATTATATTGGAGGGGGTTTGAGATTGGATTGGCTCCGGTAGGAAAAACCTTGAGAATTTAAGCCCTAGCTATACATGACAATGCAAACCTTTAATGAATCCACACATTGAACAATACTCTGTTTTGCAAGGGAGTGCACATAATGTGATATACAAATAATTATGATAAAAAGGTACTCTTGCCCGACCTAAATCTCCCAAGGCACTCTATTTGTAGGTAACCATTTCTTAATGACGTGTATAATAATACTTGCAAATGTCTGCGTTTAAAGACAAACATTTTCAAGGTATTTAAGTGGTTCAATTGTTCATATAAGTGACCTATGACCTTTCTCAAGGTTCAGTCAAATCTGTGTGCCTTATGTACATTTGGTTCCAGCATTCTCATAAAGTCTGTCAGGTTAACCCGTTCTTGTCTTTATTTACTAAAAGGGATTCGAATATCAAAGCTGGGGAAACCACACACCCCCATGGGAGTTCACATATCAACAGCAGTTCAACCGGTGTTGAATAATAATAATAATAATAATAATTAAAACGTGAATTAAAGTACATCTTTATTTATCCGGTTCTTCCTATGTTGGAAAAAACACGGAAGAAATGAGGAAAGGTTCTTAGTTAGTGGATTTTTGCATGTATGTATACACACGTCTTTACTAAATATTCAGTAAAATCTTTATCATACCTTGCAAGTATGGATAACTAGAAAAAATTTGAAAAACATCAATTTATTAAATTAAAAAGTATGTATTTCCCTCCACATATCTTTTCATAGGCAACTCTGTCCACCCTTGTCATGTACTTCAGTAGAAAAGTTATTCTTACTGAGATAAGGTCAATTAAAAGGCCGTTGCAGCCCTTGGATAAGCCTTCCTCAGTACTGGGGCATCCATTGATCCCTTCTCCTGCAGTTTCCCTTTTGTCTGTGAGCTCACATTTTATACCTGTCTCTCCTGTGTAATTTGTGCTTCACACGGGCCGTTGTTGTGCGGTTAACATTTCCAGGGGGGTGGGTGGTTCACTGATGTTGCTCGCATAAAGTTTGTATCTCAGTGGCGACCTGGTCGTCGAAGGTGGCCATCCACTTTCACACCTGCTCGCTGGCCTTGGTCAGGCCCAGGGCCTGGACCACGTCTGAGCTCAGGCCGCTCTTCAGAGTCCTCCGCACTGGAATGCAACACAGCACACATGTTACCTCTTGTATCAATGGACACGTAAATGCGCACATGTATACGCATGCTGGATTGTCTTCACTGGATATAGAGGTCACATGCATTTTCCTGAGTCAACACGTGTACCTCCAATGTTGTGGTACTGAACCTGATTATTTTGGTCTTATCTGATGGGCACAAATGCCTTGTTACATTTTAACTCTGCCTTCTAAAAACCTCCTGTTCTTAGTGCCTGCACCCAGCTCCTGTTTTTTTCACATCATCTGCACAGCAGACAGGAAGGAAACACTTACACAATTATGGCCAATAATGGGAGGACACGGTGTTGGTAATCTTTTATTTATGCTTTGTGTTACGCTAAAATAAGATTATTCAATCTTGAAATAATTGAAAACAAGGCAATTACTTTTGATGGTACTTCGTAACCTTCCAGTGCGAAGCAAAAAACTGACAACTCTGCAGGACTTACGCGCATAATATTACACTGCAGTATGAAGAGTCTTTGCTGTTATGTCAAATATGTCAAATGTCAACCAGAGAGGAAAAAAAATGGCAGTCGCCAGGGAATGTATGAAAGAAGCACAAGTATAGGGATTGAATGGTTTAAAGATTTATGAAAAAAACTAAAGCCAACGACAAGAAACCACAAAAGACCTCAAGGCCAGTTTGGACACAGGAATCCTATTGTCTGAACATGGGAATAGGTCCTACTGTTAACCACCTCTCACTGACATAGCTCTCACTGGATAGCGAGGTCGCACAAGTCGCCCTGTTTACTGAGCATTCCAGAGTTCTGCAGTTCAGTTAACACCTAGCTAACGGTATGTTCCATTTAAGGCATCTTTTAATTCAGGAAACAAGACTGAGGTGCAGGTATAGTCAGTGTGTTGCACTGACCACATAAGAAAGAGTTTTTGCTTTACTGTTTGTAGTTTAAACAACGATTAGAGGGTTTGTGGCTCTACCCGCGCCAATGTGAATTGATAGAGTTGCACTTAAGGTTTGTTTGTGGAGTTTATAAAACTGAAAATGCCAAAGTTTTGATTGAAAACAGGTGTCGACTTTGTGCACTTACAGGACTTCCTGTTGACTCTGGACCGTTTGCGTGTTTTTGGGCTGGACGGTCTTTCTGTGGGGTTCTGTGTGACAGACTTCACCAGCCGGTCCATAATTTCATCCGTGGCATCATCTTGTGAGCCGGCACTGTCATCTTTAGCTCCTGGCACTTCGCAGGGGCTGACCCTTCCTAAACCTGATCAAAAACAATCATTTAGACTGTGGTACGGCTTCTGTTCAAGATGTATTTTCTACTTTCTATTCAAAGTGTATTTAGGGACATACGGACACAGGACTGCTGATAAAAAATATTATCGACTCCTAAGATAAACTCATACACGTTATACAATACGCTAACAAGAGCCACCATATTAAACCCCTGTACCCCACGGTGCAAAGACTCAACAAACGAACCACTATTTCTGTGTGTGTCTTACTGGTCTTTCTACTGTGCTTTACAAGAAAAGGTTTCAAAGTTTTAAGAAACGTGGAGTGGGATGCAGCTTTGTAAAATCTGATAGGTGGGTAAAGACAGTGGCTCCTCACTTCGGACACCGCGACTGCGGCGGGCGGTGCCAGTGTCTGTGCCGGCGATCAGCATGTTCTTCATGTTCTCGTGTTCTTCCTGGGCCAGCTCAGGTTCGGGCGTCGTGGAATTGGGGGCGATGCTGTCTGGCAGGGGCGCGGCTCCTGAGAACTTCTCGGTCTGAAACGAGAACAGTGACAACACTTGCCTGCAGCCTGGTTCTGGCTTATACCTGGCCAGGGGTGGTAATTTATATCTTAAGACTACACTCTATCGTCACAGTGATATTAGCCGGGATTAACCTACAGTCTGCTTGATTCAGGCAGCATTAATCAATATTATTATTATCTCAATATTGTGGCTTTACTGCTGATAATTGCATGGTCCAACACCATTCTCTGACAGGCTACCCGCTCTCACCTCTGTGATCATCTTGCCCCGCGTCTTGGTCCGCTCGCGGTGGGCGGCCCTCTTGCGTTTTTGCGTTAAGACCCTCTCCCTGGTGGTGCGGTATTCCAGAGCGAACTCGCTAATGATCTTGCAAAACTGGGTCACTTTTGTGTCCCGCACTGAGTAAGAGGGCTGGCCCAAGTAGAGCAGGAAGGAGTTAAACCTGCCAGAGAAATTGCCCCCCAAACGTCACTTGTAAGCCAGGGCGAATATTCAGTGCTGTCTCTTAAAAAAAACATTTATTATGGTTATAGAATCCATCATCTTGTGATAATGGACTGAGAGCTGTGGTCAGTTAGGACGAAGCCGTCCCACCTGTTGATGATCCGCCGGTGCACCACTTTGAGAATGACGATCCTCTCCGTGCAGTCCTTCAGGAATTCGGTCAACCTGTTCTTCAGCAGCAGTTTGGTCTCGTGCTTGGTCATCACTTTCAGATTGTCCCACGATGCTTTGCACTTCCTCTCCAGGTGCACCAGGTTCTCCGACAGTTGTTCGAACTCCACCTGAGTGTAGGAGCAAAAATCAGTGACGGTGGACCAACATTACAATGCATGGCTGATTCACAAATTTTTAACGCCCAGATGAAGAGTATCAGAGGAGAGAGGAAAGAGGAGCCCAGGAATGCCTTGGAATTAGGCTTACTTTGGCCGAGCGAGTGATGGCAGGGATCTCTGAGTACAAGTCAGATGTTTCTGGGTGGTTCTCTACCACAAAGTGGCAGGTGTGGTACAAGAGGGACTGTCTGTGTACCGTGTCTTTCACCTCTGTCACCTTCTCCAAGTAACCCAGCTCAAAGCCTTTCACCTGCAGGACAGATGTGGGGAAAAGGGACCACCAGGTTTCGCTAGTCACAAACAGATCGCCACTATACACCAATCCATTTTCTTAACCGCTTGCCCTAGGTGCAACCTAAATATTCAGCATAAATGGGTGAAGTGTAAAATGTAAGCAGTGTCTCTCTGGAGCACCCTGAGCGTCAGCCAACAAAAATGATAAAACACTGATCACAGAATATCAGTTTAGATCAATCCGGGTTATACATGCTAAAAGTCTCATTCAATATCACAACTTCTTCATTCTTTCACACATAATTCTTTATATGCTCCTGGTCTGTTGAACTTGACACTTGAAAATGTTTGATTATATGAAGACATGTGAACCAAAGTGAAGCACTTTGTGCACTGAATAGAGCTGTTTTATTCCTGTCTGGCATAAATGTGTGAGTTAGGACAGAACTTACGCTAGAACTGTTGAGAAAGTTTCCAATGGCCAGAAGTGTCGCTAAGATGTGCTTGAATGTTTTGTTCTTTGCAAGCTGCTCCATCCCTAATTTCAGATCAAACAGAGGCTCTGCAATCTCCTGATAAACGCAGAAAAGAGGGAAAAAAATCTAATTGGGACCAGATGATATATGTTCAACCGCAGTTGACTTAGCTGACGATAAAGAGAACTGCACTTTTCATGCTACTCTTAGGTCGGGAATAGCTACGATACAGTAATTTCCCAATAACTATGTTACTCTTAATTACTTAATTGGCAGTGAAAATATGTTTTTCCCATTTTCCTCCTGCAGGGGACTTCGCAGTGACAGGCCCACCTTCTCAAGCGTCTCGTAGTTGAGCTTGAAGGCCCAGAGCTGGAGCCTGGCGGTCAAGGCGCTGATGGAGGACAGGGTCATCAGGAACTGCTCCGCCGTCCCCAGGGGAACATCGGGGTTGGCAAGCTGTGCCTCCTGGATCTTCTGCTTCTCCTCTTCGCTCGGCGTCATGGTAAGGATTTTCTGCCATCAACGGAAAAGACACATCCGTGCGTTTATGCTCCAGTGTTCAGCGCTGGGTGTCAGGAAATGTGTGATATGAATGTGAAGCAAATTTTGATCAGAAGTATTTCTGTTCACGGTTTAACAGGATAGGAAGTTTTTTGTTGTTGTTTTTTTTGGTTGATCCTAGAGCATTTTACTTATGAAACATTACTTAGCGTCTTTTAGAATGGCAGATAAATTGTTTTATAAACCGTCCAACATAAAGTTACCTGCTTCTCGGCTTTTACCATCAAACTTATTTGCAGGTTGACATTCTGTTCTCTGCAGCTTAAAGAAATGCATGAGTAGTTTAAGACAGCAGGGTGGGGCAGCACCCTTATACGAGAGACAATCGGTCGTACCTCGATGCCTTCCTTGTTGATCGCAAATTCATCAAAATTAAGAATGGCGCTCTTAATGACGTGGACGGCGGGTAACACAGTCATCCCGATGTTGATTGCGTTACTCCTCTTGGGGTCTAGGACATGTATCTCTGACTTCTTCCCTTCTGTCCCTTTCTGTCGGAGGCCGAGAAGGCCGGCGTTCAACACAACAGAAATACGGAAACGTTAACTTCGTGTTGTTCACTTTTTCATCCCCTGCAAATCCAGTTACCGTTGTAAACTCACAACACAGCTCACTATAGTAAAGCAGTGAAGACTAACAAGGTTATTTAAATGTTACTGAAGACGATGTAGACAAAATAAACCACTGCACCGATGATGTTACATGCAGTGATAAAGTGCTGTCATAAGTGAATTACTATACCTTTGCAACCGGAATCTCTTTAGCCTTGGACTCGAACAGGTGCTCCAACTTTGCCGTGTCCACTGTCACCTCGTCCAAGGTGGCCCAGACTGTGCCGTGCCCAAACTTACACTTCCTGGGGCCGTCCGCATGCTTGAGCTCCTTCCAGAAGAGCTTCACCGTCTTCTTCTTTTTGGTGAACGCGAGGTCCGTGGCCAGCGAGGGGGTAGGTGAGGGCACGCCTGGAGGCGGTGGCGGAGGAGGGGGGCCAGTGTGACCCCCAGATGGTAGGGGCGGTGGTGGAGGAGGAGATCCAATGTTCCCTGGTGGTGGTGGGGGAGGAGGAGGTGGAGGAGGAGGACTAAGTCCCACTGTGGCAGAAAGAGGAGGAGGAGGGGGAGGAGGCACAGAGGCGCCGTTGGGTACGCCTGAGTCAATGACATCCATGTCCAGGACGTCAATGTCCTCCTCCTCCAGCAGATCGGAGAAGTCCAGGTCTTTGATCTTCAGAGCCCTGGAGGCCTGCAGTTCGTCCCAGGCGCCCGCACTGTCCCGGGACAGCGGGGTCATCTGTGTCCTCTCCAGGTTGCTGGAGTGAGTCTCTGCGTCAATGCTACATTGCGGACGCACCCTCCTGTGCTGCTGCTCCTCTGCTAGACGTGCCCGGGCTGCCTGTGCGCTGCCCTCCAGGCCCTCCAGCTCCGGCCGCCGCCGCCGCTCCTCCGTTCCGCTGTCCCCCACTTCCTCCACTTCCTCCCTGGGTGCCTTCAGGGCCCCCGCCTTGGTGTACAACGCATCCAACATGAACTTCCTGTCACTGGAGAAGGTGCTGCTTCCCTGTTGCTGTACCCCTCCACCTGCAGGAGACGGGTGCATTATAAAACGCCTTCCTCTGTGTCGCCACAGGCAGGACATTATCAGCTTTACCTCTTTCGTTACTCAAACACCCAGGCATTCACTGTAACATAACCGTCCATTCATTTCTACAACACACTGTCCAAAATCTAAATCAGTCTACCAAAGACAAACATTTCTAGTTTTAGAGCATAATGAAGTGGAAGCATCTCAATATTTTAAATAGTACTCGTACTTCCTGAATTTTCTCTAGGATCCTGGAGCCAGGATAGCAATTTGCTAAATCAAATGCACAAAAGGATACTAAAGCCAAATCAAAAACCCTTACCATTAAAACGCTCAACATGAGAGCACACCTCCATATTTCCACAAGCTACCATCATAAAAACCTTTTGGAGGAGAGCAAGAGAAGCCGTCGACTGGTTCCTACCCCAAGCCCTGCTGCAGGACTTAACTTTAAGCTAATTGTTGGGCAGAGCAAAATCATAAAAAGAAAACATCCGCTTCTAAACTGTTTACATGTCTGTTATCTAATTTCAACAAATGCATAATCCCCTGGCAATAGATTTAGGTGGAGTCATTTGGCGCTCGCCCACCAGAACGGGATACAAATTAAAGTAATGGGAAAGAAAGTCGCTCTGTGGACTTGAGGAACCCGTGTTTTCTAAGGGTGATGGGGAAGTAGCTGGGTTTTGATGTCATAGTAAAGGGAAACATAACTTTTATTAACTTAACATTTAAGATCTAAAGGGAGAATGAGAGATGGAAAGGGCGATGAGACTAGACTGTGCGGGGGGGGGGGGGGGACTTGCCTGGTTCATTACGAGTCGCCTGGTTGTCTCCAGACTCCAGGGTGCTGAGGGAGGAACCAAACCCTCTGTTGTTTACTTCCTGGAGGCGGGGCTTCTGTCTGTCAAGCTTTTCATTCCCTACACAACACATACTCACAGTTCAGGATCAAAGTTATGTTCTCAACTTCCTGTGTGCTCCAGCAATTAACTTCTCATTTCTGCTCAACTGCAGTTTCAGTTTTTTCAGAATGAAAGTTGTGAAAATATAAATTTTCCGTTAAAATAAAAAGTTCCATCAGTTCCAAGTTTTCAAAATAAAACAGGCATTTTGCGAGGTCGTTGCCCCCTAGAATGCTTCTTTTTCATTACTATGCAAATGATGATCTCCCCACCCCCCACCCCCCACCCTGTGTTGTTATTTTGTAAAAGGCTTTCCTTGCGTTTTGTCTTGCTGTTTGAGTGCTTCAGTAACTCATTTACATGTTCTTGGCTAAGAATGAAAAGTGTCCTCTGACAATGAATCTCTGGTGTACTAGGTCAGCGGGTGGAGGTGGGGAGGGAAGGTTTGTTGGGGAGAAAGTTGAGAAGAAATCCAACCTTGCCTCTAACCTTATCAGGGCATTGGTGAATTCCGCATTACCAGGGCTGGAGGCCCCTGTGGTTGAGTATGACATGGCCTTCTATCATTTTTACAATAATGTAATAAAAAAAAAAAAAAAGAATTATTCTGCTTGGAATGTTTACCAAAACCACTGAAGTCAAGCACCACCTGCAATCATCTAGCTGCTTAGTTACCAAATGTTCTTTTAGGAAGGGACTCTGCACAGGGAAGGTCTAAATTATCATTTGAACTGCTAAAAAGTCCGGTGTTGCTATGGTTATAGGCCCTGCTACTTTCACATGCTCTGTGACGGGTTGCAAACACAGGATATGGCATACCTTGGGGGACGGAGTGAGAGCCAAGGTCCGTAGGGGAGCACACATCTGTGTGGGCCGCGGGACCCTCCTCAGTGGACTCCTCTGGTGGGGGACTGTGGAAGGACTGCCTCTTCCTGTTCTCGCAATGTCTGGCTGCCAGGCTGCGCAGGAATGTGCCTCTGCAGAGTGGCGGCAGTGGGAAAACCGACCAGCGGTGTTGTCAGATCAGGAGTGCCTCTCCCACCGTTCCCAAAACCAAACCGGGGGGGGAATACACAGCCAATGTAGCCGTTTGTGCTGTGTGCCGTATTGGCTGCTTTTATAGTAAAATTAGAGCTGACACGTAGTGGGAGAACAGTTACTGATCACTGATAGAATTAGGAATCTGTTCGTCATCCTGCGTTAAAGTATTAGACTGTGATGCAGCTGTTTACTACAATCCAGTAGTCACTTCTATCTCACTAGAGTTATTACAGCTATCCATTCCCATGAGTATCCCCTTCACAGCCAGCAACTCTCCCACAGTATTACAGCCCGCCCCAGCCACGTCACTGAACTCCTGCTTGTGGTCTCTGAAGTTAAGACCGTTGTCAGTGACACAAGCCAAGTCCACCACCACAGCACTGTCCCATTGGCTAGGTTTACCTTGGGTCGCATGACTGAAGAGCAGTGCACAAACTCAAACTAGGTTCAAGTGCTACACACTCGGAGGAAGAACTACACTGATTTTGTTATTGTGAATGTCCTCAGATTTGGAAAAACTACCGCAAATAAATAAAACATGCCAAATCACTAGCAATTAGACATGCATAATTTCTCTGAAATCACTCAGGGCAAAACAAACTCTAGTTAATTCTTCATTAAAAAGGGTTCACATTCAAGCACTCCAAATCACATTATAATTTCATATTAAATATTAAATATATTAGTATTAAATATATTGCTTCACAATATATAATAAATAGAGGACTGATTAATGCTAATAAATAACTACATTGCTTTCCCAGTAACTCTGAGAAAAGTTACCTTGCAGTACAATTTGCATAACAGAATCATTTTTACTTCAACTCATTTCAGATCCGCCGTCCAAGCAGCTATGCTTTGCTAACATTCCAGCTAAGAACGAATATGTAGCCAATCAAAAATGTACAATTAACATTATGGAGTGGCTACTTTAGCTAACTATTTGGAGTGAATTGACCTGGAGTTGCTAATTGATCCCACAGTGGTCCATAGCAGTATACCATGGAATGGAAGATGTGTCTAAAGGACACAAAACTCTCTGAAATGTATAAAGCTGGTAGACCTGTGTTCAATTTTATTTCCCCAACACCATTGATAATGAAAGGGAAAACAATGTAATCAAATTCCAAGAACATCTCGGTATTAAACTGTAGTGATATTGTATGGCGTAACGGATATACCACCACTCAGTAGTCCATTATATCGATTGGTTAAACAGACTGGAATGATTGGCATGCACATGAAAACCCAACCGAGAACACGCAAGCGATTTCTTGACGAGATCTGCTGATTATTTGGTGATTAATTGCTGATCACAGGGCGTCCCGACTGCAAGCACCAAAAACCAATGGAGCCCCTGTGCCGTTCGTTCATGCAGAACCGCCCCACATCCACATACTCACTCAAATTTCCTCAGAACGGGCTTGTCCATATTTATATTACACTCGTCCGGGCTGGGGAGAAACACTTCACTTAACATTGGACAACAGCATACTCATGGCCCACCAGCATTGAATAAACACTTCTCTCCTTTGACACGTGCTAATGCCGTGCTAAACATCTTCATCCAAATGATAAAAGATCACATTAGCCAACCAGATAATTATTTTTTAAGGTAAGGAAACAGTGGACTTTTTCACTAATTACATGAGAATAGAGAGATAAAAAAAAATGGAGAAGGCCGTTAAAGTTAAGAGCAAGCAGACACGCAGAAGAAAATAGATCAATATTAAGGTATCAATCATACCTAAGGAGGTGGTATCTCACTTTTTGTATAAATATTTTGCCTTTTGTTAATATCCATATAGTTTGTTAAATCACTGGCATTAGCTGAGCTGTTCGTTCTGGTGTCCCGTCTCGCCTTCTCCTAAATTGCTAACTTTCTCGATGATTTAAGATCAAAGCGTCTACAAAGGCCACGTTCCTTGGCCCTGCTGTCGCTACTTACCAAACAGCGTCGGTTTGGTGTATTCTGTAAAAGGAAAGAGGTTTGAAGCAGACAGGAATGTTGGACAGCGAAACAGCAAGGAGAGAGATTAGGATTCCGGCCAAATATTATGAGGGGGGAAAAGGGAAGAAAGAAGGAAACGGCCATCAGTGAGACAGAAAGAACAACTGCTAACTGCAGTATAAAGGTACATCAACAATGGGGTGGGGGGGAGCAGTCCCATTGTGTGCGAGCTCAGATAGGAAAGCTCAACAAAATTGGAAGCCCTGTCAGTGTTGAGCACAGGGGACAGAAACGGAAGGTACAGTGGTACAGATGACTATAGAAATTATGATTCAGCGGTACGAAATGAAGAAACCCGTAAATAAAAGCTTATTTTGAAACTCTCTCCTAAGCCCCGAGATGTAATTCGTCTCAGGTTTGGTCGATGTAACCCCCATCTCATCTGCTTTTTTAGTTGGAATTTTCTATAGAAGTTGACAGCACAATGTGCTATCGTGAGAGAAATGTTCAATATAAGCAGTTCACTCTGCCACCCATCATTACAGTATGTGAGCATTAGTCTCAAGATGAACGCAGTACATTTAAAAACAGATGCAGCTATTTGCAATGCCCATTCAAGGGTATAAAACACTTTCTCATGTCGACTGTTTCCCGATGCAGACTGCACCCCATCAATAGCCCTAACGGTAGCCCAAACCTCCCCGTCCTGGCCCCAAGCTCAAAGGTACTCACTTGAAGATGCCTCTGCCGTCGGTCTTGGGCGACTGCTCCGGGAGCTGGTTTTCCAGGGGAGATGAATCTGTGGGGGACGGACTGCGAAGGAAAGGAGAAACACACACACACACACACAAACTGAGTGAGCCACAGCCAAGGCAGTGACACACCAGTAGCAGAACCGCGTCTTCAGTCAGCAGTGCCTCCCTGTTTGTGTGTGTGTGTGTGTGTCTCTCTCTCTCTCTCTGTGTCTGTGTGTGTTTAAAATTCCATTTAAAATTCCATACCACAGAACACCAAATGATTTAACTTGCCACCTTGGAGATTATCGGTAACTACAATATTCTTGACTCTATTCAATATCAAATTTACTCTAAAAAGATGGATTGGAAGGACAAGCCAATTATCTGGTTCAAAAAGAACCTTCCAGCTCCGTCTCACTTAAGATGTTGTTTTTACTGATAGATAATAACAGGCTATTTTAGAATACCATTATCAACAAAGAATTTAATAGTAAACTTGAAACTTGAAAACTTGAATTGTGTCCTCACTAATTTCCGGTTAAGAAGAACTTGGATGAGTTTGGTTACATTATAGCAAAATATTTCTGTCTTTATAAATCTGTTTATTTATGCATTGCTATGACAACCCACTTCGTCATTGTCAAGAGGTAGAAAGACGCCAAATGAAATGAACTCATCTAGAATCGATTTCCAAAAAAACGCAGGGTCCAATCTTTTTATTATACGGATTAAAACTTTGCAACACAGCGTTGCAAACAGCCACATTCGTAGTGCGTGGACTTTCTCTGAACTTCATGTGAATCCCACAATGTGACTCAAGGGTGATGTGGCCATAGCATACAGTGTAAGGACAGGCAGCTCTGGAGGTGCCTGATGTCTCGCCCAAGCACCTAAGTTGCTATGCCCCCTCTATCTCAGCTCTATTTGCCAAGCTGACACAATCTGTGGAAGAAAGGCTCTCCTGAGCATTTCCTTTTCACTGAATCCTTTCAACTGTGTTAAGGGGAGAACACTTACAAGTCCTTATTAACAGTGGAGGCACTAATCCTCTCCTTTCGAGACTGTTTTAACATTTTTCTCATGTCTGGGTACCGACATGTGGTATAAATGTTGTATAAAAGTGTAAATGATTATGTATTTGTAGGTCAGACAATTGACTTGAGTATGAGCCACTGTTACCTAGAAACCATCAAACTTCAGTAAACCCATGTGAGCTATAATATCAGACCTCTGGCAGGAGTGGAAAGGACTAACACTGTCTGATGTACGAACGTTCATTAAATTTCCGTAATCTTACGTTACACAATCACCTACAAATTGATTATTTTGATCATGTACTTTAACATGTGAAGCACAAGTGATCGGATCCATAGTCTCCTCATGTATATGAATAGTTCCTGAGCGATAATTATCGATTTAAATTGATAAAGGGGCGTTAGTGAGACATCGTACAAAGTAATTGTTTGCAGACCTGCTTATGGTTGGAGAAGGATCTTCAGTCGTCAACCTCCTTGAGATTCCCATAGGAGGAAAATACTGACTGACAAAGGAACGCCTCCTGGGGAAAGTGAAAAAATGTCAGTCAAGAGAAAATGTTGCCCAGTCAGCGGGTTTGTGAGAGTAGGCGGCGAGTAGGGTTAGGCAAGACGGGGACCCACAGTGTCAGCAATGTCAAACAGTGGTTTCCAGTCACTGCAGACCACAGAGCGATCTGCGTGAAGAGTAGCTTGGTCCAGACAAAGAATGCCACTGTATACACAAAGCCAACACTGGGCCTGCCTGTCAAGACCAAGGCCAAAGAAACAACACACAGTTTTGAAATGCCGAATCCAAACGTGACAAACGCTACATCCTGCTCTTCATCACAATGGTCGGTCATCCGTGACTGAGCTCGAAGACTGATGTTAAACCTTGTAGCCAAACTGGTCACTGGGACAAGACACACACATGTGCGTCATTTCTCAGTTTCTTACTCAATACCGGAGAAGGAATTTATAATTTTTTTCTTGGGCTGTTCAGAGGAATGCTGGTTCCAAGGAAAACATTTGCCTTGCACATATATAGTGGCTTTGTCAACGGGAGAAAATGTTTTTTCTTCTTTTCCAGGGCTATACTTAGAAAGACGTAGTAATTTTTGGATTTTCGTAGCAGTGTGCCAGAGGCCATTACATACCTGAACATTCAAAACATTCAGCCTCGGATTCAGTAATCCACCTTAAAATGGGCTTATTACAAGCCAAATCATGGCAACTGACTGAGAAAACTCAGAGAGTACACCTCAATCTTGCTCAGTGACTCAAAACGCAATTTCAACACATGGTTCATGATTTTGTCCAAAATTAGTTTTAAATTCTTTTATAAAATCTGAGCTCTGGAGATTAGCCCCCTTGCTAAGAGCTCAGATCCCATTAATCTACACAACAGGAATTTCCCCCCTACCTATTGCTTCCTTCTTTTTAGCATCTCCTACATTCCTTTGTTGCAGTTTTACTCTCTTACCTAATATAAGACTCCCAACCTCATCCTGTTGACCCACCTCCGGGTTCCTCTACACTAATCCTCCAACCCTCAGCCACAGTCTCTCCTCACATCTGGGTTCCTCTACACTAATCCTCCTACCCTCAGCCACAGTCTCTCCGCACCTCCGGTTCCTCTACACTAATCCTCCAACCCTCAGCCACAGTCTCTCCGCACCTCCGGGTTCCTCTACACTAATCCTCCAACCCTCAGCCACAGTCTCTCCTCACATCTGGGTTCCTCTACACTAATCCTCC
>JAOVYW010002034.1:0-10115 GCA_025775045.1 Hiodon tergisus
ACACACACACACACACACACACACACACACACACACACACACACACACACACACACACACACACACACACAAACTAATCAATAAAATTGTATGGACCAGGGTTTTCTCTGACACAGATAACCCATCTCAAAACATGGATGGTTTTCCCTCCTGGATTTGAGGCTGGTCCTTGTCCTGAGGCTGTCGTGAAATGAAGAGCGGCCAGCGTTGACTGTGTCTCAGCAGAGGCCGAAAGGAATGGCGTGATGGATTAGGGAGATCTGCAAACCGGCGACCGGTCGGCTCCTATTGTTTATTTTTTAATCTGTCATCTTTGACCCCAGGAGCCAGGGTTCAGGGCACGAGGCCCTGAGAGGCGGGGACAAGGGGCCAACAGGGTCATCAGTGTTTTCATCAACCATTAGCCATGACTCCGTCGAAGCTAGTGGCTGATTAGTCTTCATCAGGGCTGCCCCAGTGCAGTACATGACTGCCGTTTAACATGGCATTAAGATGTGAGAGGACCAAGTCAGTCTCCCAGCTACAATCTCACTGTTTGTCTCGTTATGTCCATTTATTTCTGCATACACTGTCCTCTAGTAGTCCATTCTAAATCAAAGGACAGCTGGAGGCTTTGACATTGACCCCAGGACATTTATCTACAGTGCTGAGGATACTCTACGAGGCATACTCCTCATGAAAACCCACAAGGCACCAGGGCATTGTGACATTGCCATTGACGATGACATCACCATCTACAATCAGGATTTTGGTTCTCCGAGGGTTCCACGGTGGACCCGGATCTTTTATGCTGGGAGACAGCAGGGCGCCTCGCGGACTTTCTGAACCGCGGTTTCAGTGGCATCAGCCACCCAACCCCCCCGCCCTCCTGCAGGCTTGGAGGATAATGCAGCCGGGCCGGAATCTGTATGCCAACGAGGAGACGGTGGATCAATGGTGCGTGTTGGACTGCTCACAGCCTGCCTGACGGGCCATATTAATGGGAACCCGTCCCTTTTCCACCAACCGTGAATCAACACAGCATTTACTGGGATCCGCAAACTAAATAACTAAAACCGTGATGAGAAGGAGGCCTTGTAAAAAATCTGATATATGTCAGTCAAACTGAATATATAAATGATTTGCAGGCCATACAATTCAGCTATTGCCCCCGATGTCTGGCAGAGATTCACTGCCAGATCTGCTGGGCATCATCATTAGTTGGTATGTCTGTATAAAACCACCCTACGTGCCAGGGCACATGCTTGCTTGGAATATCACACTGAGAGGGAAAGTGGGAGCAAGGGAGAGAAGCTTGATAAACTGCCAGTTGTGTTAGGAGAGGGGCACCAGACAGCAGAGCTAGCTGCCCGATATGTTGTTACCTGCCCCACCCAGAGAGACAGGGTGACAGACAGATCCCTTGGAACACTTGGACCAGGCACTCATGTGTAACCATGTCCACAGTAAATATAGAGAGGGAGGGAGGTAAAGGGGAGGGTTGTTGCATTGTATTGATTTAAATATTTCATAATGTTGTCCATTGTAAAAAAATATTAATTAAAAAAAAACACTTTGAAAAAACTTAAGTCCATTTTGTCATGCCAAAAAAGTATTTTTAAATCATGAATCTTAAATCTTTAGAGAGAGATACAGAGCGAGAGAGAGAGAGATACAGAGAGAGAGGGGGAGAGATACAGATAGAGAGAGAGATGCACTTCTTCTTCAATGCAAAAAATACTCCGAAAATAGACAAACATATTTTAAAAAATTTGCAAATTCCCTCCCAAATTTCCAAAATTTGACCAACCTTGAAAAAGTCCCAATCCTCATAGGAGAAGAGAGAAGCACGGCCCAACTGGCAGCCCAATATGTGTCTGCATGTCACAGACTGAGGGACACACAATGAGAGCTCTGCACGGTGACCAAGCAGTTATGTACATAACAGTACATATACTATGTAAATACTTATTGTCCCGACACGTTCACTGTTTGTAATGATATTGTTGTTGTTTTTTTATTTATTTGTACTTATTTGTATTTTTTTCCTCCATGTATATATTGTATTCTGTACCATTGCTTTGGCAACACCTGCTATTGCACCATTGAATTGAATTGAATTGAATTGAGAGAGAGAGATACAGAGAGAGAGATACAGAGAGAGAGAGAGAGAAAATTAGAGGAAAGGGGAAGCGGGGGGGGGGGTCGATGGGGAAAAGGCTTCATGGGCATCCATTACTCTCTTGGCTCAGTCTTCCCGAGACGAGCACTGATTATATGATGTGCTCTAAATGGACAGCACAGTAAATCAAACCAACAAATAAATACCTAAAGTGAACAAACGATAAAGCCAGAAATGGCTTTTAAACACTGAGGGGAAAAGGGTAGTAAACAAAAAAAAAATGATTCACCTAAGCCATTAAAAGGCGTTTATGTGTTTAAATATCAACGACCAAGATTAGAGATTAGTTTTTATACTAGTATTATTCTAATATGGTGGCTCAGTTGGGATTCTGGCATTTTACAGTTTGTATTCTGTTTATTTAGCCCTTTCTGTTGAGTTGTCACTCGATGCCCTGTCTCCACCACGGAGAGGGGTGGCAGAGTGATTGTAATACGTAATACGCTGAAAATGAAAACGCCCTAGGGTTTCTCGTCTCTCCGCGACATGAGAAATCCCTCTCTTTTTTGGGCACTTTTAAATGAAAGGGTGGAACAGCCCCTGTGCTCCGAAACTCATTCCTCCGGGGGTCCGTTTCCCAAGCCCGCTCCCAGGCCAAGCAGACTGAAGAATAAAGCGGCCCTGCATTAACAAGCAGACAAGAACAAGAACAAAGAAAAAGAAACAGAGACGCAAAACATCCTAAATCACATGGCTTCAGGGTTTATCTAGCGACGGCGCGAGGGAGTGATCGCGGAGGTCTCGGACACAAAGGGACAGCCGTTCATCTTCACCCCGGACCGGCAGATGAACCCCCTAATCCTTCCTCACACCAGCCACCCACCATGAAAGGGGTGGCGGGCAACGGTGCCACTTTGAAGACACAACTTGCCCTCGAAACAAAGCTCCTTTTTTTCCCCTTTCTCTAGGGGAGGGAATTAGTTAACATTCCATCTGCTGTGGGACTTAATTTCTCCTTTTCCAGCTTCATTCTTCAGTGCTAATGTCTCTCTCACATCACCTCGCTCTCTTCCCCACTCTTTAGGGGCTCTTCCATCAGTCTAACTCCTTTTCCTAGAGTGATGGATAATTCCATTCTCCTCTCTTTTTTTTAAAAACCAGCAGCACAACAGTCCTTCCTCTCCTCTGTAAACACGTTCTATCCATCATGACAGGAAGTCTATCCTCCTTTTCTTCTTCAGCACTCATCAAGAAGAGCGATGGCAAAGGTGAGTTGGGTCCATTTTGGTACCCCTCGCCTCTAGGACCTCTCTCCCTGACCCAAGTGACAGCACTAAATACTCCTGTCTTCAGAGCACTGAACAGGCCCTCCATTTATTTCATAAATTACCCCCGGCTCCTGTTTGGTTCAATCATCGTGAAAAAAAAACAGTGTGTTTCAGCGTGTGACTGTGTGCGAGAGGGTTTGTGAGTGAGTGAGTGTGTGTGCGTGTGTGTGTGTGTGTGTGTGTGTTTGAGTGAGTGAGTGTATGTGTGTGTTTGTGTTCGTGTATATGTCTGTATGTCTCTGTGAAACACTTCTCCAGGGTCACAGGATCAGAGTGACTGATGGGTTCAGCTTCGTTACTCTCTTCAGGACAAACCCACTTTTCTGGGGCAGATTCATCATAGCCGTAATGGCTCACACGGCACCCCCCCACCCCCTGAAGTGTAGTCTGTGTATGTGTGTAGGCATTGACACAGTAACTCTGACTTCACAAATACAGTTTTTATGGAGTTGATGAGAGCCCCAGCGCTGACTCTCTACAGTTACTAATATGGGTATATAAGTCTATAGCACATGTTAATACGATCTGGAAACTAATGTTGCCCTCTCGCTAACAGAAAATATATTTATCATATTAAAAGTAGCCCAGAACCCTGGATAACACAGAGAGCACCAGCAAACAATCTGGTGACAAAGAGTAATGAAAAATGAGGAGAGAAAGGAGTGAAACTGGAGCGTATCATCAAGGGACCCGAACAAGCCTGCAGAGTGTTACACTGCAGATTAAAGAGAGAGACTACAACATTAGGGGGTGAGATAAGACAATGAATAAATAAATAAGAAGACAGAGGACCATGGCGGTGCACAAGACCAGGGAATTCTGGGAGGGAAGGCGTTCAAGCCTGTCAGTGTTTTTTTCTCCCTTTGTGACGTCCCACAGATGTAGCAGTTCTTGGATCATCTGCCAGTGGCCCGGTCCCATCTGAGATCGGCCGGGCAAGCTGTCCCGTCTAGCGAAGAAGACTCACAGCTGTCCCGGGACCCCCCCCCACCGAAACACACACACACACACACACACACACACACACACACACACACAGGATGCTAAATCTGCCAAGACACAGAGAGCAGTCTTTCAACAGGGTGCCATTGAGATGAACTCCCTCTTAGAAACTCTGCAAAAAATAAACCCAGACACAGAGAATGCAAAACTGTTTCTTCATGGAAAATGGAAGAATAAAAAAAGATTACCCTCTCACCAGACATTATTAGGCGTGTTGTAATTAATTGAAATGTGGCCCTGTTGGTGGAGGACAGTTCTCAGCTGTGCAGTTCTCATTAGCTTTCCAGACTCTTGCTGTAACCTAATGAACGCTAACGTGGCTCGCCAGGACAAGAACTATTGTGGGGGGAGGGGCTTCTGAGCTCATTAACTAGGGAAGGCAGCAAAGAACGTGCTAGCGCCGTAGCAGCGTTGTCAAAGACAATACCAAGAGGCTAATGAACTAATAACTTATCAACTGAACCGAACTCAAAATCATTCACTGCTCGTCCGACCACCCCAAACACCTCCCATCAAAATGACAAAGCAAAGGGAAGTGAACACCTATCAGGTGGGAACTGCTGAGACACCACCAAGCCCCAGACCCCACTCCGTCCAGGTCTTCAAATAAGCACAACCTTTTCGACAGGTCAGAGTTGAGCGGCAGTCAATGGGACGAGTCTTGCTTGGGAGCATAATCAGCCTGGTAGCCCTCTTCGTCTGAGAAGGTGAGGTGGGGTTGAGAAGCCGTACTGAGACGGGGTGATCTAGGAAGGCCGCCAAAAGCGTGGGGAGTTTCCTTCTCTTTCATTACTCAATCTGCGTTGATTGCTGTTTTTGTTTTGGAACAATCCAAACTGTGAATCTGTCATGTCCGTGGATATTAAAACAAACTGCTTACGTCTTACTTTTCAAAGGAAACAATGCCTGGAATTCAGTTCCAAGTCTGTTTCAGCTTGTCCCTGCGTTGTGGTTTGGTGAGAACCGGGGCCTTTCCGAAAGCTCACGACAACTCTTCCAAGGAAGAATGTGCTGTTAAGGAGGTACTACTGAGTTCAACGTGATGGGGTAGCCTGTTCATCCTACCCCATCCTGCTCTACAACGCTCTCCAACTTACACGCTGGGTAGGGCTAAAACTCAAACCTAGTCAAGACTTCAGCTTTAGTTAAAAAAGTGATCTTTTTCCCCTCCTGAACTCCTGATATGTGGGAGCAGAGAGGAAAGGGTGAGAAGCAGGATGATGAACAAAAAGGAGAATGCACTCACTCAGTCATTCAATCACTCACTCACTCACTCACTCACTCGCTCACGCATCCAGCGTGCTTTCTGAAAGCGGTCGGCTTCCTTCATGTTTCCTCTCGTTGAACAAGTTCATTCATCGAGTGGAATCCGTCATAAAGCGAGAAATTTGCACACACACACCTCAATTGTATTTTGAAAGAGACCGGCCTGACACATTAAACACGCTGTTCTGACAACCACTCACAGGGAAGGCCTAGCGAGCAGCCTCCAACGGCCTGACAAGTTGACAGCCCAACCTTTCCGGCGGGGGCAGTGAGGCCTGCCTGTCTCAAAACCTTCTTTTGCAAGGCAAAGACTCACACCATGGGGGTTGCAGAGGAAGCTTCTATCCTAGGAAGCTTTGTCCTTGGAGACAAGGAGAGCATACAGGCAGAAAAAAGTCAGTGTTCTCTGGCTGTTTCCAGATCCAGCGACCCTGGGGAGATATAACGTTCTCTCATGGAGGAGGACCAAGTCTGATAGTGAACAGGTCGAGAGAACTGAAGAAAGCTTTTTACTTGGCAACAAAAATGTCATACAACAATACCCTGTGCCCAGCTGTTGAACTCGGGGCGGGGGGGGAGACCAGCTGTTGAAAGGTTAACACAGGTACGCGGGTCTCCCAACAGAATAAAATTCAATCTGTGCTCCTGCATTTTATGTGAGCGCAGTTGAAATAAGGTAAGAAACTGGTCCCTGGTAAGTCAGCTGCTCCATGTTGGGCCTGTTAAACTCCCTCACAGGCCCATCTGGTGTCTCTGAGCTGAAACCACACAACCCAGATCAGCCCAGCTTCAGTGACAGGCCTTATTGGCCCCTATCCTCCGAAATGAGTTTAAAGAATTAACCCCACTATGTGCACAAACACATACACTCACATACACATACGCGCACACACACACACACACACACACACTCATACACCACACACTCATGGCCATGTTTTAATTTAAGCCAATTAAGCTGATTTTCAACCCTTTGCTTTCTCTCTCCATTCTCTTTTAGCCCTGCTCCACTCGACATTATCCCAGCCGGGCTTAAGCACACACAGAGTGGTCCTAACCGCAAATATTAACTGCAGAGGACTCCGGCTGCCTTTGTGTGTGTTTTCGGGTCCTAGGAACACATGTAGAAAATCCTGTTTAAGGCATTAACCCCCGATCTTAGTGCTGAGGTTCTCTCTCCATTCCATCTAACTCTCCTTCTTTCCCTCTCTCTCCATCTCCATTCAGGAAAAAATAAAACCCTTTATTTTAGTTTAAACTACAGATTCAAAAATGTATTGAATGATTTAAAAATAATGTTTTCATGTATATGAGCCTAAACTGGTGTATATAGAAGGAAAAGTTGTTTGACTCACCTGTTGCAGAGCATGGATAACAGGTACGGGAGCAGAAAGAGCCCAGGAAACGTCCGGTAGGGAACATAGAATAAAAGATAGGAGACTGTTAGCATCTCAGCTTTTAACCAGATCCTGTGTCATGCCAAGGGAGTTATTCCTCAATCAGGTATCTAAACCCTCAACCAGTGGGACCGGCAGACCCTCGCAAAACAGCAGGCTGTAGAGATCCTCATGACCCTACTCCGGAGGACACAGGTGTCCAGAGGAGAGACACAGACTTTCATACAACCACACAATAGTTTCTGAAGATGGATCTTTCAGTTTTTAACTTTCATTTGAATAAGGACATGGGAGAAGGGTTATGGTGCTGAGGTGGGGGTAAATGCTCTGTATACGTCCTCACTCAGGTTTGAGGTCTCCTGTTCAGATACAGAAGATACAGAAGAGTCTGAGTGGCAGGATGTAGAACCTTAATGAAATGTTGTTCTGATCATTTTTCAGCAAAGTGAAATGCGGCGATCAGGCAGTTTTCTCACCCCTGTCCCCCTTGTCAAAAGAAAAGGGAGCCCATCTGAGCTGCCATTTCGGAGAAAGCCATGAGAAGATTACTGAATTCCACCGATCTCAGATGGACAGGAATGTGACCTGATGTTCCTCAGAGAGCAACCATTTCCATTTCTTGTCCTTCATGCTCATGTCACCATTCCATCGCCCCCCCCCCCCCAGCAACCCTTCCCATCAGCAGATCCAACCGAATCCCCTCCCCCGTATGGCCAGCTCTTAATCCACAGGCCTCTGACCCCACTAAAATTCCGTCTGCCAACCTTGAACGCTTTTTTTCCCCACAATCTCGTCCGGAACCCCATTATCATTCCAGGGGGCTGCAGGGTGAAAAACAATTTAAATTCCCGTGGACAGACATCTGCTTCAGGGCTAAAGTCCAGGAGGAACGTGAGGAGATGTTCGGCTTGGGGGCCACTCAGGGGTGGCTGAGTGTGCCAGACCATAATGCACCATCTCCTTTGCCCAGAAATGAAGACAATGACCGGACACCAGAATTAAACTGGATGGGGATTAGTTAATCCGTGACACAAATATTATTATTTTTTATTTTGGCACATTACGACTAAAATAGCAAAAGGAAACAGAGGGGTTACTATGAACAAAACATTTGATCTGATTTCAAAGCCCATCCCTGACTGCAAAACATGAGTGACTCCACTGAAACTATCAACACATGTTTATGAGAATCTATCCGATCCCTTAGCATTACCTCCACCAGTGGTCTTTTAGAGAAACCAGTCGACTGCTGACTGTTCTTCAACAATAACTCTGCTGCTCTGTAACAGATCAAAGACGCAAAAAGGTCTGCTTTTGTTGCACGCAACCTCCAACTCACTTCTTGTGAATTCTGGGTTTCTGCTCCTGTCCCTGCAGGTACGCTGGCATCACAGACACTGTTACCTGCTTTATAATTCACGGGCATCAGTGTGCTCCACACTGGCCCCTAGCACCTGTTAGCCCTCCTCTGCTCTCCTCACCTCGGGTGGACCTTTATACAGACTCCACACCCGTCCGACATCTCCTTTCACACACTTGTTATCTGTGTTGTAGACAACCAGGGAGACAGCGGCCAAGGGGCCGAGTTTAAGTCAGGGGTTTGGATTAGCAAGAGAAACCTAGCTCACAACCAGTGGGGTCAGTCTGCTAACTTTGCACAGTGCGCTAATGTCGCTAAGTGCCGAGATGTATTCAGTCCCATAAAGCCCATAATTCCATATGGCTTCACCGCTCCCTGTCTGGGCTAGTAAGTGGAGACTGTGAAGAGACGGCTTTGCTCCCCCCCCAAGGGAACCAGTGAGGTTAATTGTGTGGGATGGGACACATATTGTGTGTTGGAGATCCTGCACAGGAGCTTGCACACTTTCTGAGCTTTTCGTGAGCCGTAAGCATCAGATTAGCATCTCATGTGACGGATGACTAAAGCACTTTTTCTTCTGAGATTTAGAGGAGATGAGTGCTCCCTGAGGTGGGGATCAATCCCAAGCACTACCGAAAGAGGACTGAATGCAGGTTTCCAGTCATTTTAAATAGCGTGGTGCCCGTGAGTGTCTTATGTGTCCAGTGGTTTCACACAGAGCCAAACGCAACTGCGTGTGGGCCTGCGTGTGGGCCTGGGTGTGCGTGTGCATGTGTGTATGTCTGTGTGTGTGTGTGTGCGTGTGCCTTTGTACACATACTACCCAGGGAGAGGACTGCACGGCTGAACGTTGGTAAGAAGTGGTGTAACAACCTGCATTGGGTTTCCAGAGACAAGTTATTTCTGCAGAATCACCGGTCCTTTCTGTGTAAACCACCCTCATAAAAGCTAACAAAGGTCAACATGCACCTCTCCCAGCATCCCTGTCTATCTGCATGATCATCTGCCATGTACCCACACCTGATGAGGAAACCCGTGGTCAGAAGGCCTCTAGGGAGAGTGCTAATTAAACACTGAGGAGAAGGATGTGCCCTCCTGGGCTTTCTGTCATCTTGTCAGCTGATGTGTATTCAGTGAGAGGGACAAAGAAAGCCATGCAGATCTGTCACACTTTCCCAGTCTATGACTGAAACGTGCATGTACGTGTACACACACGCCTACACACATACAAATGGACAAAGATACAAACACAGATGCTCAAGAGCCAACACAATCCATTTTCTTCCTCTGATAATCTCTCTCTTTCTTTCTTTTTACCCATCCTGCCTTCCAAACATGGCACCTGCTATTATCATCACTGCGTGTCTCAGACAGCATCTTCCGCACCTCCTCTAACCACAGACAGGGTTTGCTTTGTCTCAGACAGCATCTTACACACCTCCTCTAACCACAGACAGGGTTTGCTATGTCTCCGACAACACCTTCCGCACCTCCTCTAACCACAGACAGGGCTTCCTTTGTCTCCGACCGCCTCTTCCGCACCTCCTCTAACCAAAGACAGGGTTTGCTTTGTCTCCGACAGCCTCTTCCGCACCTCCTCTAACCACAGACAGGGTTTGCTTTGTCTCAGACAGCATCTTACACACCTCCTCTAACCACAG
>JAOVYW010002036.1:0-13806 GCA_025775045.1 Hiodon tergisus
CAGCCACTCACCAACCACACACACACACACACACACACACCCCACACACACACACACACACACACACCCCACACACACACACACACACACACACACACACACACACACCACACACACACACACCCCACACACACACACACACACACACACCACACACACACACACACCCCCCCACACACACACACACACACCACACACACACACACACCATACACATACACACACACACCATACACACACACACACACACACACACAGAACCAGCACTCTCCCTGTTCTTGCTGTGTCCCTCTGGCTCTCTCATGCCCTGGGGCGTGCTCTCTTTCCTTGGCCCAGTAGATATTTGAGGCAGTTCCCAGACCTGTAACCAGGTGTTCCCCAGCTGACTACACTTTCATCTGCACGCTCAGAGGGGTAGCCCAAGGGGCCCCGTCATTACCTGTGCACTTGCTGGAGAAGTGCAGCGTTGTATTTGGGACAGCTGCTGTACTATCTCACTCCTCCACCCCAAACACCCCTGCTCGACAGCAAGCCACCCAGCCCCTGTAGCTGGTGGTGAAGGTACTTACTGACAGACTGAGATGACCTCAGAGTCAGATAGCAAAGCCATGTCCGTCCAATAAAGTGCGGCGTTGCTGTTATTACACCAGTTGTTGCCGAGGTTACCGGGCCTAAACACAGCCTGACTGCCAATCCTTTCATGGTCCCTCTATAAAGTGTCACTGGGCACTGCGGCCTGGTGTTTCATAGCCCCGCTGGGTGTCTGCTGTCATGAGAGACGCCCTTGTTTGTCTCTTTTTGGGTCTTGGGCATCGAGAACGGCAGCCACTCCTTACGAAAACAAGCAGATTCTTAAAGCTTTGAGTTTCTTCACAGCTACCTGGATGGAAACCAGTTCAGCACGGTGCCCAAAGAACTCTCCACCTTCAAGTACCTTCAGCTGGTGTAAGTTACCCACACCGGTATGGCAGGCCGTGGCGCGCACAGTCGATGCTCGCTGACCTCTGACCTCTGACCTCTGATGTCCTTCCTTCTCTATTCCAGAGACCTCAGCAACAACAAGATTAGCTCCCTGACCAACTCTTCCTTCGCCAACATGAGTCAGCTCACCACGCTGTAGGTGTTACGATGGATGGGCCCCTGCCTCCGGTCCACTCGTAGTGAGTCAATGTCAGGCTGATGGAGGTTCCCCCCGCCCCCGGCTGACCGTGTCTCCTCTTTGCAGGATCCTGAGCTATAACGCCCTTCGCTGCATCCCTGCCCTGGCCTTCGGAGGACTGCAATCCCTCAGGCTGCTGTAAGACCCAGACTTATCTCCCATTGTCCCCCTCAGACACGTGGGTCATGGTCCTTTTCGGTTGTTTCCAAAGACGAGCGACGAGCGTATTAAAACATATTCTAAGTGAACTGCTGGCTGCAGCGCTTGACAAAACCAAAAGCAAGGCAGGGCGTTTCGGTCAAAGCGGAGAGAGTTACTGCAGGGCCCCCTAGTCGTGCGGCTAGACCTACTTGTGCACGGGGAGGAGTGGGAGTCAGCGGGCCATTCAGGACTGGCCGTGCGAGCGCCGACTGTGCAATCAAGCAGAAATGTTGTGAGCGTCACATCACGCGGCATGGCCGGGGTCTGCCTCGGAGCGCTCTGACCCGAAAACCCCCGGGGAAGTCCACTCATGAGTGGGCGACGGCGCTGTCCAAGCAGAAACCAAGTGGTGGAAACCTCGCCCCCCCTGCCCTGGCCGCCCACGAGGGACATTACAACTCTGTCACCCAGGAAAGCGGGGGCAGCCCGTGAAGGTGCGGGGGGGCTACTTCTGACGAGTTTCCACTGCCGTTCTCGCGCCCGCGCCGGGGGCGAAGACCGACAGGCGCGCGGCTCCCCAGACATGCGTTTTTACGACCCTCCGCGTGGCGTTTACCGCCGGACTTTATTGGGAAGCGTAATGAAATCCAATGATCGTTAGGAGTGGCGTTTTCATTTAGGAGTCACTGCCTGGCTTTGATGTTTAACGAATCGGCAACCCAGCCTTCTGCGTCCCAGTTCCACGCTCTGCGTCGTCTTTCTACGCCCCCCCTAACGTCTGGACTGTTGTCTCTGTAGCCTCAGTTTAACAGGAGCGGGACCGAGCACAAAATCTTTGATCTCTTTACTGCTGGCCTGATACATCAAAGCCTTCCTATAAAGACGTCAATTGGTGCCATATTGTTTTCTTTTTGTTTTTTTTGTGATACAAAAGCAGCAAACATGAGACAACTGGACAAAAACCCTTTTAATGGTTAACTTTAAAACTCAAAGGGGTCCAAGTTCAAAGTTTGCAGGTTTGAAAAATTGAAAGATTTAAGCTTCCCTTCACAAAAACCACACATAGGTACGATATCTGTCGTAAACCGTCACCCTTGACTTGCTCCACGGGAAAACCGGCAGCTTCTTACAGATCTGAGAACTGTGTCTTAAAAGGCAATGGTTCTGCTAATCGGCCCTTTGTGTAACGAACGAGCTGATTTGAGGAAGCCATGGCTACAAGGGAAGTTGTGAGTGAGAATGAGGGTTTGAGTGCCGTGTGGTTTGGCCTCTCTGGCTGTGCAGGCCGGGGGGAAGCCACTGCAACGTTGTGCGCACTCTTCAGACAGCTGTCTGAGATAAGACCGTGTTGTTCATAGACGATAACCTCTTAGCTGTCCTGTCTGGCTGTTCCCAGATCAGTAACTCAACCAGGCTCACAAAAAACTGGGCTGCTCAGACCTGCTGATTTCTTCTGCCCGGGGTGAAATAGAACCCATGCATTCCCAGTAGAGTTGCCAGCCAGGTGAACCAATTTGTATCCATGCTCTTTTATTAGAGAAGCGACTCCAGTCCGCTGATCCCAGATCAGTGACACACCAGGCTTGCTGCATGCTCTTGGAGTGATCTCATGATACTGTAATGTAATGCATGAACTATTTACCTCTAGACTAATTCCTCTCTCCGATTCACTCCCGCATTCAAGGTCTCTGCATGGTAACGACATCTCTGAGTTGCCAGACGGGATCTTCAGTGACGTGGCGTCCCTATCACACCTGTGAGTTCTACGAGATGTGTGCTCAGACACACGCAGCGCATTGCGGCTTTTCGGCGGGGGGGGGGGGGGGTACCTCCTCAAATCCACCGTGTAAAGCGGTGTGGGTGTGAGTGTGACTGCGTGTTCACAGTTGTGTTTCAGTATGTTTTCATGTGTGTCCTTTGGTGTGTTTTTTTGTGTTGTATTTCTACGTGTGTGAGGGTTCAGATTGAACACAACCTCCACACGCCCTCAGCTTGTCGGGCCCCAGCGAAAGCCTATGCGCCATTTGATCCCCCCTTCCCTGGGTCGATTGGCGGATCAACCCGGGGCGAGCAGAAGCCTGGGGCTCCCATTTATCTTCAGTCAAGTACTCTCCATGTTTGCAGATGTCACTTATCGCACTGGTCTGAAAGATGAGCTTTGTTTTTTATTCCAAGTAATGGAATAGAATTGATCAGCAGGCACTAGCTAGTGGAGAACTGTGGGTGGGGAACACAAAGAAATACAGCAAGGATTTGTATGTTCATCTTAATTAGTCATCCTGTCGCCTTGTCCCTATGGACATTTTTTACAAAATCGTCAATACTCATTTCTTATTTATACCTCAAGGTATTTATTAATATTTGTAATTCTTCAGGAAATACTGAAAATGGCAAGTATTAACCGAAGTAGAAGGATTATGTTTAACTATTTGGACAATTTATGAAATTTCAACAGTTTGATTTATAAAGTTCTATGCTCAGAAATATCACGGTGTTCTTAAATAGTGTTAGTGTTGCACAAACGCCGTTGACGGTAGCAAGGTCTTGCGCATACTTTAATCTGAGGATTTCGAGGGCCATCTGCTGGTGAGGCTGAGTACTACAACAACGAAATGGTAAAATACGGGTCGGTTTACTGTTAGGTTAAGTGACAAACCAGCCCACGACTGTCATTTAGGTAGTGTTCGAGCGAACTTGTGTGTTCCAGTAACTATTACAAGGTTGCCATGCTGTGTCTTTGCTTTGTGCTCAGAGGTCAGGAGGTTGCTAAAATGTTTGATGTTGTGAAGGTTGATGGGGTTTATTAGCGAGATTTATGGCCCTTTTAATCGAATTGGTTCAAGGTAATAATCCCGAGACACTTCAATACGCTATTAAGTCTCCAACATCATATGGAGGGATGTCATTTCTCCCTCAGCAGATCCTTCTCAGCAGGAGTTTGTTTAGCTGTCCCTATTTACGTTAGCCAATCGATAAGAGCTAAGAAACATGGAAGCAAGCGCTATATTATCAAAAATGGTCTCTTTGTCATCTGTCTAAGGAAGTGCTCAGTTTGCCCCAATACCCCCTGTTGTATCAAGGGCCTGTGTGCCCCATGTGTCTGGCTGTCTGCGGCTCACACTGTGACCCCACCAGCGTCCTGCTGTCTGCGGTGCCCACTGACCCCTTATGTCCAGCGGTCTGTGGCTCCCACCCACCCCGGTGTCTCGCTGTCTGTGGCTCCGACTGACCCCCTGTGCGATGTCACAGGGCCATTGGGGCAAACCCACTCTACTGCGACTGTCGCCTGCGCTGGCTGTCTGACTGGGTGAAGACCGGCTACAAAGAGCCTGGCATCGCCCGGTGCACCGGCCCCCAAGGCATGGAGGGGAAACTGCTTCTGACCACACCGGCCAAGAAGTTTGAGTGCCACGGTGAGAGGGGAGATTTGTGCATGGTCAGCCTCCTAAACTGGTTTTATTTCAAAGCGTATTCTTGGTCCCGACTAGATCCCCGTGTGGTTATATATTATTGCTGGCCAAACAATGAACAGCGGAACATTTTACTGCGACTGCAACGATTTGCTGTCTGCTGTTAAATGACAGAAAATGCACGTCAGGACAGTGAGTAGAAAAAGGAATGTGTAAAGACAGGGAGAGTGCCCAAAACATTTGCGACATTAACGCCATGCACGACTGCTCTCTGCGCAGGTGCGGTCGACCCTGCTGTCCTGGCCAAGTGCAGTCCTTGCTCGTCCAGCCCATGCCAGAATGACGGCAGTTGCCAGGGTGACCCGGTGGAACTCTACAAGTGCACCTGTGCCACGGGTTTCAAGGTGAGACCCTCCCGCTGTGCACCATTTCATCGGGCTCGGGGATCACTCATCGTCGACCACCGGAAAGTCCAGAAAAGAACAGAACTGTTTTCTCCTATCTCAGTGTTCACAATCTGCTGCTCTTGTTTCAGGGCAAGAACTGTGAGGTGGCGCTTAACGCCTGCGTGCACAACCCCTGTACCAACGGAGGCACCTGTCAAGTCAGCGACGAGGAGACCGGGGCCTTCAGGTTAGCGCCAGCGCGGAATGCACATGGGGTAGCAGGGAGGTTGAATCAGAAGCATAGAGAAGCACTTGTTTTCCGTCTGGGAGACACCACCCGAGGCATCAGACCCCGACGCGGTTTTCATCACCCCGACACCAACTCTACAGGAGAGGGCAATGCAGCGGAAGCAATGCGCGAGGGTGTGCTTGGATAACGAAGGGATGAAGCGGCGACGTGGGGCGTGGGCCAGATCGGCTGGGTTGTGGAGGATGTCCTGGTTGGCGCGGCGACTGTTAGCTGGCCTATGGGAGCGGTTTTGAGCGGAGGCTTGGGACGCTGAGGGGACCGGGGCCAGCTGTCTCACCTAATCTGTGTCCCCCTCCCTTCAGTTGCTCCTGCCCCCAGGGCTTCCAGGGAACTGCCTGCCAAGTCAACATAGACGACTGCCAGGACAGCGACTGTGAGAACGGCTCCACGTGCGTGGACGGCGTCAACAACTACACCTGCCTGTGTCCACCTTTTCACACAGGTACAGCCCGGTCGCAACTCTCCTGTCGCGCCATGTCTGCAGGCACGAGCCTCCTTTTTAAAATGTCCCCCACTCTGTCTGTGCGACGTAGGCGAGATGTGTGAGGAGGTTGTAGATATGTGCGGTCCTGGAGTCAACCCCTGCCAACAGCAGTCCACGTGCCTGGTGACCACCACCGGACCCAAGTGAGTCACCGCTCGCCCCGCTGTGACTCTCGGCCCGCCCCACTGTGACTCTCTGCCCGCAACCACCTTGGGTCAGTGCCTCACCTACCATGCGCTCTTTCTGTTGTGTGTGGGATAGGTGTGTCTGCCCCCCTGGCTACATGGGTGATGACTGCAGCCAGGACTACAATGACTGTGAGGAACACCGATGTCAGAACGGGGCCCAGTGTGTGGACGAGGTCAACGGCTACTCCTGTGCTTGTGCCGAGGGCTACAGGTGAGACGCCTCAGCCAGTCAAACCAGTCAAACTTCTTCTGCGCCTGCAGAATCTCAACACCTAATGATCAAAAGGGTTCCGGCCATTGATATCTATGAGTTTTTACACCAAATGTAAAAGCTGCTCACAAAAGGGTGACGCGTGAGACCTTAACTGTTTGTCCAGTAACTGAGTACACTCACTTCACTCGATACTTGACTGTTTAGGTAAACTGTCAGTAGTTTTAGCACTGAAACTGTAGCAGTACTTAATGCGTTAACTATTGAGACGCGATGGGACCGTGATGGAACAGGAAAAATTCCCCAGCTTTCCGCCTAGACGAGAGGCAGTGACGATGACAAAAATGAATTCATTAAAAAAATTAATTAGTTCATAAATTAACAAGTTTAACAGATGTCTGACAGAGATTTATAGACGCAAATGATGTCCTCAGATCAATCACGATTGAGCAGAGAGAGACTGAACATATGTGCAAAAGTAAGATTGGTCTCTGTGTATCATTCTTTTGTTTTCCCTAAGTGGGCCACTTTGTGAGGTTCCGCTGGCCCCCCGCTCTGTCTGCGATCAGGCAGATTGCCAGAACAGCGCCCCCTGTGTGGAGAGGGGCGGTAGGGCGCTCTGCCAGTGCCTGCCAGGGTTCGGTGGGCTGCGCTGTGAAAAGCTGGTCAGTGTCAACTTTGTGGACAGAGATTCCTATCTGCTACTCAGTGACCTGAAGAACTGGCCTCAGGCTAACATCACACTGCAGGTAACGCGCGCACACACACACACACACACACACACATATACACACACACACACAGTGCAATCAAACACACACACACAATCAGAAAACGTTGTAGCACAGAAAAGCTGATTTTTTACTAACATTTAAAAGGAGCTATGGGAGTGATTAGGTCAGTATTAAGTTTTAACACAAATACACACCTGTAAGCATACGGAAACGTCATGCACAACATTAGACATAGGGTCATAGGGTCTCCTCAAATCCACTTGCAAATTCCCTGGGCCATCCATGGTTTGGCCCATTTGGTGTGAACCGAGTCATAAACACCCGTTCTCACTCTCTCTCGCTCTCCCTCTCCTCTTCCCCCAGGTGTCCACTGCGGAGGACAATGGCATCCTCTTGTACAACGGAGACAACGACCATATCGCCGTGGAGCTGTACCAGGGTCACGTCAAGGTCAGCTACGATCCAGGCAGTCGGCCCAGCCACGCCATCTACAGGTCAGTACAGCCATTGCCACCGCCAACTGCGGCAGCTCGGTTCTCTCTACTGAATCAGACTCAACAAATCTTTCTCCTCCCTTTCTCTCTCTCCCCCCCTCTAACGCTTCAGCACGGAGACCATCAATGACGGGCAGTTCCACACTGTGGAGCTGGTGACCTTTGACCAGATGGTGAACTTGTCTATCGACGGGGGGCTCCCAACCACCATGGATAGCTTGGGGAAGGCCCGCCCCCTGAACGGGGAGGCTCCGCTATATGTGGGGGGTAGGGGCCCTCTGCAGATTCCTCGCTCCACCGCAGGCACTCTTTATTACACTACTGTCAATCACCCCGCCCCCTCGCCGTGTGACGCCCAGACTGTGTTTGCTAGGGTACCCCAGAGAACCAGCTCCTTCCCAAACGCCCACTGCTTCATTTCAGGGTCGGACAAAAATTGGCTTTAGGCAATAAAAACCCAGAAGTTATATATAGCTACGCAAATGAAATTCAGCGTTATGCCCCTGGGTCAGGGATTCCCCGAAGCCCAGTAGTTAGGGTGCCTCTCCTTTTTTCCTGTCCTAACAGGCACAGTCTTCACCTAAACTGTCATGTGACACTTGCATGACGCATTTTTGTCTTTAGTATATTCTCTGTTTTCTGTGGGCACGTCCCTGTGAACATAGACGAGTGGAGTTTGTTTCCGCTCTGCCACCGTTTTGGTCAAATGAGTCGTCTCGACTGTGAGCGTAACATGCAAGGCTTTCCTCGACATCGAAGCCTGTCTGTGTCTGTGTTACTGGTGCTTGTGTTACCGGTTCTGTGAAGTCCTTGTCTGTGAAGTACCACCCGTTGGCACGTTTTTGGAGCTTTTGCACCCTTCCCTTTCCCACCTTTCAAAGATACCACGCCCCGCCAGGCTCAGTAATGGTTTATAAAACGGCCTAATTGTGCCCTCAAGCTTCCTCTGATGAGTTTAACTCTTCAACAAAAGCAATTTGGGTCAACGCTTCTCTTTTGTCCGCAATGAGCCATTCTCCAGATTCCCACCTGGAGAACGAGTCTCTGAGGATTCTCCCTTTTCGTGGTGAGGGGCGCTTTGAAGTGGTGCCATTACTCTCATGCCAGCCCTGTGTTAGCCGTGTGAGTGTGCCACTGGGTGCGTCTCCTCGTCTTCCTCACCGCGCCGCTCCTCTCCCTCCCGCAGGCATGCCCGTGGACGTCCACTCAGCCGCCTTTCGCCTCTGGCAGATCCAGAACAGCTCCAGCTTCCACGGCTGCATCCAGAACCTCTACATCAACAACGAGCTGCAGGACTTCACCAAGACCCAGATGAAGCCTGGCGTGGTGCCAGGCTGCGAGCCCTGTCGCAAGATATACTGCTTGCATGGCATCTGCCAGCCCGACGGCGCCGCCGGCCCAGTGTGCCACTGCCAGCCTGGCTGGAGCGGGCCCCACTGTGACGAGCCCGCCAACAACCCCTGCCAAGGCAACAAGTGAGGGCATTACGTAACGGCATTAAGCCATTTATCTGGAGAACACATAGACCAATGGCGTGGCCAAGTGTTTGGAAATGTGAATAAGGACGAAACCTAAAGGAAACGGGGGGGTCACTAGTAACTGCTGTGATGTTACCAGGATGTTACGTGCTGCCTGGCATTGATCTATATGCATAAAGAGTATTGTGTATAGATGTATACCTATACTACTGTTTTGTGTTTTATCAGATGCAGGTTTTGCATCTCTGCCACGCTGACATGCAGGGTGTGTGTTTGTGTGTGCACAGGTGTGTCCATGGGAAGTGCGTCCCCGTGGACGCACAGTCTTACCGCTGCCAGTGTCAAGAGGGGTACCGTGGTGCGCTGTGCAACCAGCAGGGGGAGCTATTTAACCCTTGTAAAAGGCTGCAGTGTAAACACGGCCGCTGCCAGATCTCGGACGCGGGTGACGCCTATTGCCACTGCGAGAACGGCTACTCTGGGGAGCTGTGCGATACAGGTGAGAGTGACAGAGCGCTATGTCTTACCCAGACACATGACGGTTAACCTGGACTCCTAACAGCTGCTAAGAGGCAGGCAGTTTTATTTGCCATCCTTATGTGAACGGCCCTGTCCTGTTGGTCGTCGATGACAAGCAGGGACTGACCGGTTGCCAGGCATGCCCAAACAGGTCCTCCGACGGCCAGCCGCGGACGAGAGAAGCTCTTTCCCAAGTCTCAGCCCCGTGTCTCTGGCTTGCAGAGTTGGAGTGCCGGGGGGAGCCAGTCAGGGACTACCACCAAGTGCAGCGCGGGTACGCCATCTGCCAGACCACGCGCATGCTGTCCTGGGTGGAGTGCAGGGGCTCCTGCGACTCGGGCGCCTGCTGCAGCAGCCAGAGAGTGAAACGCCGGAAGTACACCTTCCAGTGCAGCGACGGCCGCTCCTTCAGCGAAGAGGTGGAGAAGACCGTCAAGTGTGGCTGCGTGGGATGCATGTAGCAACAGACCCTCCCCGAGGGAGACAGAGCCGCAGAATATAAAGAAATATATATAAGGTGTGTGTGTGTGTGTGTGTGTGTGTATATTTATATATCCATGCGCACATATATATATATATAGATATATATGTGTGTGTGTGTATATATTTTTATATACATATATATATATATATATGTATAAACGGACAAGAATGTTTGTAAAATAGGACATTTATTCCCTTCAAGGGGTGTTTCACGAAAGTCGGGGGGAAAAAAATCAAGAAACGAAACCATTGTATCTGCAATATTGTGTCAAAGGGTCAAAGAAACTTCAAAAAGTGTTGCATTCAGAAGTGGCCATGCAATCTTAACCAGTCGAACTTTAACCTTTGAACTGTTCTGCTAGACATGTGACGGCTTCAGTACCATCCCTTTGTTGCTTCCAGAAAGCAGCCAGTGAATACGGCCTCCTGCATCCTTTGGTTTGGAAGCTGGACAGTGTGGCGGAATGGGAGAGGAGGGCGGGGCCTAGTCACTCTTACCAGGTGCAGAGCCACTCCTCTGCGGGCTCCCCTGTTCTGTTGGAGTATGGCGCACAATGACACCCCTGACCACAGATGTGCACACATCTGTACAAACACAAGTATGCAGACACACACACACACACACACATACAAACAGGTATAAAAAAAAAAGTACTCCCATAAGCAAAGACACACATTGGTACAGCCTCACACATTTAATCAGGAACACACAGGTAAAAACACCTGATGGAGGGGAGGTGCCTCGATTGGACAGAGAACCCCAGATGGTCGTTCATGGTCTTTTCATGTCCACACAGTGAGCTGTTGCCAAGCGCTGTGGCCATTCTTGTTCGGCGTGGCCCTTACTTAAGAGTGAGTGACAGCCCCAGCATAGGAAAGGTGCACAGTGACAGAGGGTTGACTCTGCAATGTGAAGTGTATCCAGTTGAGTTGTACGCTTCTCAGTGGCCTACAGGGCTCAAGCGGATTGGACTGTTTACACACTTTTTTGTTGTTTTTAACGATCGCTAATGATTATTCATTTTTAAGCTAGCGCGGCACCCTGCTAGGGGGTTCCTCACAATATCCTTGTTGCGGAGTTGATCGATTGTCGTCAGAAAATGGCATCGGCCATTAGGCACCAGCCTTTCTTCATTGTTCCGGTTAAGAGGCTGGGGAGACGGTGTGGAAAACGCCCATTGAGCGACAGCTGTCAGTCCGATCAGGACGGCTCTCGTTGGTGCTCCCCCCCCCCCACTGCGCTCGCCACCCGGCTGTAGCTGGCCGTACCCGCTGGCCCTAGCATGCATTGCCTTAGCAATGGGATGATTGGAAACCACCCCTCTTCCTTTCAGCACGAGCAGGAGTCGTTCAAGCTTCTCTTTCTGCCTGCAGTATTACTTGTGCAAACTGTTGCATGTGTGTAAGATTTTGCAAACGGATATGTAGAGCTTTTTATTTTATTTTATTTTTTAATTATTATTACAAAACTAAAAAAAGGTGCAGGATATATGTTTTATGTTTCTTTGTTTTATTTCAATATTTTTTGCATTGTTTTAATTTTATTTTTTATTACATTTTGTTTTCTGATGTAACCTAACTCTTTTAGTCCTCTTTATACAGAAATGCCTAACAGATTCTAATATATATTTGTATTTCATTTTGGTATAGTATTTTTATATGTTAAGAGTAAATAGGTGTTCTCTGGAAGCTTCTATTGGAAATGGCAGTCTGGCATTTGATTGGTTCCCTAGTTGTTTGTTTGTCTCTTCACACAGTCAAGCAAGCTAGTTTGTAATTGGCCAAAATAAGGTAGCAAATGGTTGGCCTTGGTCTAGAAGAGGCAGTATTGTTCTAGAAAATGTTTAATATTGTATATGTTGTCTTCCATGTGAATATTACATCTAATTCATTTGAAAGTTGTGTGCCGTTTTATTTATTGTATTCCAAAGCTTTTTCTGATTTAGACAATGTCATTTTTACCATTTTCATTTACAAAAAAAGTTAAGACTAATACTGAATACGATTTAAAATCCAGGAACAGCATTTTAAGTGTTAAGTTTCCCCCCCCCCGTCTTACATCCTCTTTGTTCACTGCTGGGTGGAGAGAAACGACAATGTTCAGATCATGAATGGAAATGGTATAGAAAAGGGTCTGGAAGGGTATAGAAACTTTGACCCACGGTACGTGCATAACGGCTGATTAATAGCAATGTCCCCATTTGGATGTTAACAACAAACTATAATTTCAGAGATTATAGATTCAGAGCGTCCCGTTAAAGCTAACTCGGCGATGTTGGCGCTGGGCCCGCCGCAGTGAATACCTCACCGTCACCCTTTACCCGTCTTTACTGGGCAGCCCCGCCCCCCATCTCTGCCCTATCCCAGCAGCATCTACATGGGTTGGTTAAGGGACTCGTGGCGCAGAGATGGTGCGTTTCCCTCCATCCTTTCCAAAGGGTTTTCCTTTTTCAGTTGCACCCGCTGTCCGTTCTGTAATCTCACTGCCTCCACCCCATCTGTGCTGTACCCATGAAAATGTATTGTGAAAGTTGCACAGTGTCTCAGTCGTGTTGAACAAAGTACAAAGCCGTCCAGATCCATTTCCTACAAATGTGCTCCTGTTGCTTTCCGTGAGTCTCGATAGTCATATCAATAACTGCAGTAATGCTGAATGTACGTTGTGCCACCGACAAATGTTTTACTGAACCTCCAACCTTTTCATCCATTAAAATTTGTTGTGTCTGCTTTTGTTATAGAAAGGTTTTATTTTTCTGGCTCCTGTCGCTTATGGGGAATTACTGCGCGAACAGAATCTAACCAGACCCGTTTCCCTCAGCGATTTTGCAGTTAAGGTAAACCGAGCATTGATCACATCTGTTCACAGATCAGGACTGGATCCCCGAATTCACTGCAAATTAAAATTCCACAAAAATCTCTTCATGGGGCCCAAAATTCTTAACAGCGCCCCTGTATGTGGCAACATATATATGCATAAACGTAGGATTCCCTTTTGACAAAGCATCAAGTTGAAAGTCATTGTTATTAAGTAAACCCCAAAGGGGGAGTATTGGGGGAAGACAACATGGCATTGTAACAGTCCTCATAACCCTCCATTCATCACCGCTCTGCATGAACGTGACCACATCCTCTTGAAGGGAGGAACAGGAAGCCCAAAGTTCAACGAACCGGTCATTTTGAAATAATTAATACAACCATGATCACTACAAAAAATAAAACACTCAACCTAGAGGAGGTAAAAGCAACAGGAAAGGTCAAACTAAGACAGAATAATGAAAAGAGACAAAGTGACGTTTATTATTAAATATATTGAAACTACTCTTGTAAGCATAGCTATACACATTTGACGCAAACCAGAGTCACGCTGGGCCTTATTTTAAATTTCACCATTTACTGGCTGTATCGGTTAAAGATTTATTCTTCAACATTTTGGAATGACCGGGATTTGCACCCAATGAAAATCTTTCAAGGCGGTTTATTTTTACTGAGCTAATATTTAATCAGCCATGGGAGTGAATAAGAACAAATATTAATTTCTAATTTCATTCTGTACCCTATAGTTTGAGTCCTAGATAGATATATAGCCTGACATTATTAAAAACCTGTATCATATCTTTTGTTTTTAAAGTTCACGTTGGACGTTGGAAACGGAAGGGGGGAAAAAAAAGAAGAAAATTTTGGTTATTGTCATAACCGTTGTTCTCTGAAAGATAAATATATCAACCAGCACTGATGGTTTCCTCCCCACTTTAGGAACACAGAATTCTGAGAAGTTATGCCATCACATGTAGAACATGTGAGGGCTTGGT
>JAOVYW010002036.1:13906-24419 GCA_025775045.1 Hiodon tergisus
ATGGTTTCCTCCCCACTTTAGGAACACAGAATTCTGAGAAGTTATGCCATCACATGTAGAACATGTGAGGGCTTGGTGTCATGTGACCACGCTCGTATATAAAAATCAGTGACCATGACCGCTCTGTCCATTTCTTTTCTACTGAGCCACTGTGGCACTGCAGTGACGAGTTATGATAATCCAACCAGCTGATCAGGGTCCAACGTCAAAAAGCTAGCCCGGCATGTGACCAGGACGGCGTCGTAGCGCCCCAGACTAGTCTTATTTTCCCTGTACAGTCGGTGCACGGGCCTGGCCACGCGGTCTGAAATTCTAAGCTAGACTAGTAATCTAGATGGATCCGTTATCACACCCCTTCTGGGAGGCACCTTGGGGTGATCACTGGTGCGCTCCTCTCGTGAACGGGAGGTGCTCCTGTCTGAAGTTCGCTCGGCCAAAACAGAGGAGGCAGAGACCAGGGAGTGAGCACGGCCAGTCAGGCTACGTGTCTGGAACTGCAGAAGGAAGGGTCTTCTAGTGGTCAGAGTCAGGCCAATCCCCCGACAGACTGTGGTTGCAGCCCACACACTGGGGAGACCAATATTTTCTTCTTCCCCCCCGAGATTTCGGTCTCGAGTAATTTGGAATACTCGCTCAGAATTCTGGCTTCTTAAAGGGAAATAACCCATTATATTTCACATTTTAAAAGGGAGCAAAACTTTTATTCCTATTGCATTCATGTAGTAAATCACAAAACTGCATTATGTTCAATTCTTGGAATTCTTGGGAATAAATGTGATACTTTTAATGTGAAAAGCCCATTTAATGTCAAACATTTAGAGGCAAATGCAGATTATGTAAAACATTCAAACACCATGACACCCAATGAGACAGTAATACTCTGCTTCACACATTACATCTCACTCGCCAAAACAAAAATGGTTACAGTAAAATTTACCTGTACTCGATAGTATGGATAATAAAGCTGATGCAATCGGTTGGGATATAGAAGTTCTGATGTAAGTGGGCGGAATACAAAACCAAAAACCAAAAAAACCCCAAAAAATCAAAATTGCACCTCATCTTAAAACCCTGTTCACAGTTAGCTATTTCTATATTAATATACTTTTCAGTTAAATATTAAATATTTAATTAGGTGAGGGAAGTTTGCAATTGGCTGCCTAAAATATATTAATTTGGGCAGATTCAAGCATTTGTTTCAAAGTTATACTTACCATTTACTTATATGGTAAAAAATAAAATAAAAATCACCAGTTTATGAAACGCGTAACTAAATCTTTGTTTTCTAACAATATATGCAGATCTTTAAAACACAGCAAAATTGGACAAAATTAAGGTATAACAGGTTTATACCAATAACAATAATCTCTCTATGACTTTTTGTCACCAGGGGTCAGTGTCAAGTAAACCTTTTTTGAGAAAAATCAGCATCAGACACACGTCATCTTCAGCTTCTCACTCTACATAACGGCCATCATGCAATTTGTACCTTCACAGTCCATTCCTTACCCGGAAAGATTTCCACAGTCCACACAGCCAACAGAAACTCAAGCTCACACGCATGTCCCGTTAAATCCATCCCGAGACGCCACACTTTGTAAATAAACGCTCCACGCTCTCGCTCTGGGAGTTCTACATAGGGCTGGCATGCCGTCCCTTAATACATACATCGGAGACAAAGGATGGCAGGAATATCAGAAGAAATCTACGGTGCCTCCACTCATTTTCCTTTCTTCTTACGCAACACCCAAAAATGACACAAGTTTACATGACACATTTTCGATAGGATTGGCCAAAATCTGTGCGCAAAAGCAAGTTATCCAGAGAGACAATGAAGGTCCTTGAAACCATTTTAAAATGATGATGATAAAAAAAAAAAAAAATTCAACTGAACCAAATTCCTCCAGAGAGAAAACACTTGTATCAGACCTTCGAACCCTTTCCAACACCGGAGAGGAGAACAGGCTAGAAGGGGAACTGTGTGAACCGACCGTCCCGGGAACAAGTTTGGCTGGGAAGAAAGCCAATGGGACTAAAACGAGGGCAAAGCCCAATGTTTAATAGAATTAAATATTTTATTCATCCTGATTTGCCAACATGTGTTCACTTAATGAACAGCGCCCATGTAGTCACTAAATTTAAACATATACAACTTGCAGTTCCATGTTTAACAATTAAACTAAAAAATCCTTGTTATAGAAGATCACTATATTTCATAGCTAAACCAGCTCACTGTGCGATTTAGGGAGACTCCACTGTAAAAAGCAAAACTAAAAACACACACACACACACACACACACACACACACCCCCTTGTGTATTACAAAATCTGGGATGAGAAATGGCTTCACTTGGGTAGCTCAAAGATAAGGGGGGCTCAGTACAAACGCTCATGTCATAATTTTCAGATGGAAACGGGACACAGTAAGCCGGGACAGAACTCCTGCAGGAAGACGGTCTGGGGAACCTTTCTGGAGAAGACAGAAGACACTGACACCGTATCTCCACCCCAAAAGAACGCGTTTGTGCAATAAGAAGAGATACAAGCCTTACCACTGGCTACACAATTTTATTACTTTAAATATCGATAAATAAGGCACCTGGTCAATATAAACCCCACGCTCCCTCTGATTGCAAGCATCGAGTAACAGAACTAAGGAACAGGCTTCTCAGCAACACCTTGACCGAGCCTCTTACAACCCTGTCCATGAGGGTGAGGATGCTTCAACACCAAGTCATCCAAGACACACACACACACACACAAAGCTGCTAGAACCCCGTTCACTCTGCCAGACACACACAGGTTGCTAGAACCCCGTTCGTTCTCCCAGACACACACACAGGTGTCAAAAACGGTTTTAAATACCACTTACTCCCCCCCCCCATCTTTTCATTTTGTTTCATAGCATAGCCAAAACTTGAGAACTGCATTTCTCAAATACACATTATTCAAATGTGACAATTTACATTGTGTCACAAAACCCAAAAAAAAAAAAAGTTCACCTATGTACAGAACTGTATGGATCACCAGCATTTTTCATATTGTAGTCCGTTTCCTCCACACACAGTTTTTTATTCTTCTCATTTTAAAAACGACGCCCTTGTACGTTTGGCTGGTGTCTGTATGAGGTCCAGGGATCGCTTTGCAGTAGATTTTGAGGCCACAGTTGCGAGGGTACTGACAGTTACAGAAGACGCCTCAATCTTCCTCTGGGACCTCGTCAGCACTTGGTCTTGTGAAACGGATGGCATGACGTCCACCTTGTGCAGTTGAGACGCCTCACTTTCCGCGGCTTTGCTTCTGACCGCCGACTTCTTCAGCTGTTCTTCGGCCTCTCTAGGCTGCACAGGCACGGCCTCCTCCGTGGCGACTTTTTTACTCTCCTTTGGCCGAGTTTCAGCTCTGCTCTTCAGACTAGATGGGGCCGCGAGGCAGCGAGAAGAAGCAGCAGCAGCAGCTTTGGGCCGCTTCAGAGACGACGTGGACGGAGAGGACCTCTTTGGTAGGGGGTCTTTTTTATTCAAAACCGCTGAGGGCTTGCGGCTGCCATTCACTTTTCTTTTCTCCTTGGCGCTGGTCCTCACTGCGACCCTTTTGCTTGAAGGGTTAGGCTGTGTCTTCAGTCGTTTGGCTCCACTACTTTTCCCAGAAGGGCTAGTTTTTTCCCTCAGCTCTGATGACGACTTTGGTCTGGAGATAGGCCTTGTGGAGGTCAAAGGTTTTGCTCGGAGGTCTGCCCTGGACGCCTCTTTGGGCTTTAGCGTTCGCTGCTGCACCTGTAGCTTCTCGCGGATATTGGAGTATTTCCTCAAGATCCTGGCCGTGGCGGGCATTTTGGTGCTCCCAGCAGCCTTCTGGCTCTCGCCGGGCTGCGGTTGAGGCTCGTGAGGGTGACCGTAGGGCTTTGTGGAGATTCGGGTGGCCGTCGTCAGTGCCTTCTCCTTGTCCTTGCCTTTGCTACAAGAGCCTTCCTGCGCCCAGGCTTTCGCGATGAGTCTTTGGTTCTTGGGGTTGCTTTTGACCGGTGAAGCAATAGCAAATTTTTTCAGGTGCTTTTTCAGACGTTCAGCTTGCAGACTGGGGAACACCCCATGGGAGGACCCCCCAACACCGGACGGGCCACGAAAGCAAAGCTGAGTTTCTGACGGAAGGCGCGTATTTACCTTTTTGACAATGACGAGGGATTTGGTCTCAGTTGTCTGCAAAAACCAATGACAGATACTTGTCAGGTCAAATGTCTTCATGAATAGCATGTGAACAGGAGAGTATTTCTGCTGATCCAAAGACCTAGGCTTTCTTACTCTGCGCTTACTCTTCCAAATTTCTTTTAGTCTGTCCGCCTTGTTTTTAGATCTCTGTATCGGCTGACCAGCTTTGTCCAATGGTATCCAGCCTTTCTGCATTTTATCATACCGGTTATTCAGATTGGTGATCAGCTGCTGATTCTCTTCACCTTTCAAGGCCTGCAAGAATTTGGGTGGTTTTGGACCCAAGACGTCCAGTTTCGGCAGGCCCAAAGGGTCCGACTCCCGCTCACATCTTTCAGCAGCACCTTTACGGCGGCAGTCGACCCGATTTTGTCCATGCCGTTTATGCGTGGTGGGCCTCTGGGATCTAAGGACCAACTTTTTATGCCTCATCAGTGCGGAAGAGCTCATGGGCTTGGCTCCTGTCCCAACGTTCCTCCCGTCCCTCCTCACTGGCATTTTTCTAGACGTTTCCATCGCAATCCCTCTGGAAGTACTACTGGCACCGTTGGCAGCTTTGGCCTTCTCCCGTTTTGGGAGGATTGCTCTTTGCTCATGAGGGCTTTTCCGGATCTTCAGCTTGTCCCGCTCCGAAGCAGTGCCTGCTGTGCAGGGAAACCCCTCACAGTCACCCAGTAACCCCACGGCCTTCTCCAGGTCCTTTGCCATTGTGGACTTGTGTTTTTGTCTCGTTTGGACCATGCTCTCTGCTCTACTCCCCGTGGGCCTGGCATCGGGGAACAACTGTGGTTTATCAGTGAAACCGTTGGGGTCAAATTCGGCGAGTGGGCCCGCAGCCCCTGCCTTATCCACTTGATCGAGCCCATGAGAATGTTTTGGCACAGAGCTTTCCATGCCGTTTACCTGAACATCTGAGACTGCAAGTGAATCGGGCAGTTTTCTGAAGGTTTTGGGGAGTCTCACGGGCTCAGAGGGGCTTGGCTGTGCCCTACTCCTCAAACATCTGTCAGAGACAACAAGGTCTCCGCTACTACGTTTCTTTGTGCTTATGCTCCCAGGCGTGCTCACTACTGCCTCCTCCTGCATGCGCTCTATTTCAGCGTGCTCCAAATTAGAGTCCGTTGATGAAGGTTGTGCAGCCTCTTTAACCGACAGGTCTGCCTCCATTGTCTGCGACACCTCATTGTCAGCAGTTGCCTGGCAACCTGGATCAGTTCTTTGTGCTTCCATCTTTTCAATCATCTCCTTTTCAAGTCTGTCTTTGCAGGCCAAATTAGTTTCTATTCCTGCACTCCCCAACACATCCTCCATCATCGGACATTCTAAAGGACGATCGTCCTTTCGGCTCTCACTGACCACAGCAACGTTTTCTGAGAGAACAAAATCTTCTGCAGCCGTCACCAGAGATGGAGACTTTAAACGAGGTTGATTCTCATAGGCATCGTTTTGGTCATCTTCAGCTAACACAGCTTCACGTTTAGATTTACCGACTGTTGCCACAGTTACATCGGGCAAAACATCTCGGGGTTGCACTGTTGCAATGATTTCCTTTTCACTTTCCCTCCCAGGGTTTGCTTCTTCGCCATCTCCCTCTGGAAGAGAGGGCTTAGCGACGTTCTTTGACAAGGCCTCTTTGACCAACCGAGAGCCCTCCACCTCCTCAGACTCTTTGTGCTGCAGTTCAACCAAAGGTACGAGAACTTCATGAGGGGGGGAAGCCTGCTTTGTAGTATGAGGCAGTCCTGTCTGACTGGTCTCCACTTTTGAGTCAGGCACCCTAAACGCTTCCACAACTTCCTCCACCACAGAGTCCTCCAAAGGTCCTTGCTGACCGACGGCCTCCTCGCAGCCCAAAGCGAAAGGTATATCCAGCGAAGGGACGCCGTCTGGTTTAGAAAGAGCCTGTTTCGGGGTCACCGGAGCGATGGTCTGGGGCATCGGCGCTGGGCAGTTTCCCTCCGCGCCGCCGCCGGAATTTCGAGCCAGCGTCCGGACGGTTTTTAGCTCCCAACATTCTTTGATGTACATGTGGCCTCTGGTGCTCTTCCGCGCATTTCGCCTGGGGAACATGCGGTTCTGCGGCTTCCGCTCGCACTCCGTTATGGGCTTGCTGATGTAGACAATATCGTAATGGCTATCGGGGTCACTTATTGTCCGGCAAACCGAGTCTTTGGGCTGAGGGGAGGAACCGTTTCTGCTTTTTCTAGCCTTCCTGGGGGAGGGTGTCTTTGTGGTCTTTTTCGCTGCCAATGGTCTGACCCACGAATCTTTGGTATTTTCAAGGGTGTTCTTTTGTCCCGGGAGAAAGGGATCAGGAACTAGATCATGCTTTGTTGAGGACGACTTGAGTCCGACAAGACCAGGGTCAGCTATGTTTGGAGGTGAGAAAGTCTTTGTATTGTATTGCAGCTCCTCTAAAGCGCCAACAGCGGGATGACCAGGGCTTTTAGGTGTGCCTGGCAAGTTCTTCACTTCGATTAGGTTGCTAGTATTCGAATTTTCCTTCATTGCAGGCGCCAGGCTGCCACAACACTGGTTCTCCCTTTCGATATCATTGGCGAGGAGAGACCCCATCAAGCCTCTGGGTTCCACAGAGCTAGCCCCCCAGAGGTGTCGGAGATCAGACCGAGTCGGACAAGGGCTCCCAGCGGGAGCATCTACTGGATCTGCTGCCTCAGCGGACTGCTCTGGAATCAAGCAGCTGTAGTTAGCCAAACCGGTTCCTTCCGTGGATTGGTTCCCTTTGGAAGGAGGAGGGGTGGAGCTCTGCCCAGGGGCAGGGAGCTCGGCGCGTTCTTCAGGGCAGGAGATCGTTTTTAAACCGGCCTCCAGAGTTTCCTTAGCGCCAGATGACAGCGGAGAACAGGAAGAAGCCACAGCCTGGACTTCAGTCTGTAGGAAGCCCAAAGCATCGACAATCTGCCGCTGATGATGGAGACACAGCTTGGACATGAACTGTTCCAAAGTGGCAGTTGACTGCAAATCCCTGGCTTTCTCTGGACTCAAGTCACTGAGGGAAGAAAAAAAAAAAAACACACTTAAAAATGTTAAAGCAAAACTTTTAAAGACACTTAATGTGATCTTAGTAAATGTGATTTTTAAAAACATAAAAGTTTAGGGGGACGGGGGACGGGGGGGGGCATCACATAGAACAGACCTTTAAAAAAATCTTGATTTCTAAAACGCCTTGGGAAGTTTAACAGCTTTGGACGATGTTAAAAACCAAAACAAATTCTCATAGCAGTTATACAAACAGTTTTTGATGGTCCTTTGCCTTTTTAAAAATAGTAATTTTGAGTCCTAGTAGGATAAATTACACAAGAATTAAAATTTAATTTCACAACAAAATTTATTAGAAGAACAGTTTGTAAAGTGATTCAAGCATTCACTGAATACTATCTTACACAACGTACTTACTGAAACGTGCTGCAAAAATGGAATAGAACACAAAATACCCAACAAAGCCTGTCAAACACAAAGACACCGGTGATACCTGAAGTTCAATGCAAAACTAAAATTAAGACCACAAAATTTTTTTCTTAAAATATGAAATACATTAGAAGTAACTTAACAATTCATTAGTCCAGTGTGAATAAGAATTTGCATTTAAAAGTGCAACCGACTCAAAATAGTTGTGGTCTATTAAGTTACAGTCAGGTCAAACTAATGTCATACAAAAACAAATTTAATAATCCATATAAATTTTTGTAAAAAAAAAAAAAAAGAACCATGCAGAAGACAAACTGTAAACCACACACATTAAAATGATCTCCATTAGCCTACTGAAGCATCCAATTTCTGAACACCTACAGTAATGTGTGTGTCAACCACACACATCAAAACGATCTCCATTAGCCTACTGAAGCATCCAATTTCTACATTAATCAAAGAACAGTTTTTCTCCCAGATATAAAATGAGGTATTTTAAAAATTAAGATACATTTCTAAATGCTAAAACAGTATATTAAAATCAATTTACAGCTACTCAAGGTCAGCCATGAAAGCACTTTGTTAAATATGTAGTCATTAAATATCCAAAAGCACTCCCAAACATTTATACGCTCTACTGGAACAATAAAGCAATACAAAAAGTAATTTACATCTCTTAAATCATCATCATTTTTTTTTTTTTTAAAGGAAATCAAAATAAGCACACTACAAAAATGTTACAACCTACAACATATTTTAAAAATACATTTATGAGGTTTGCATTAACTGGTATTAATGAATCTTCTTAAAAGTGAGGTCCATAATCTTCTAGACTGGGACTAAAGGCAGTGGAATTGGAAAGGATGCGACTCAAATCTGTCTGCACAAAAACTTATTTTTATTTTTTCTTTAACAGAGGCTACGTATATATTCAACTGCCCGAATTAACATGCATAGCCAAACCAGAGAGCAGTGGGTATTTAAAGGCTAAACCACCTTTAGTACCGCCTTTGGACTGTTCTACATCGAGACACGGCAACAGAACCATACGAAAAAAATCAGGGTACAGTATTCCTTCACAAAAAATAAAACAAAATGCTTACACATACCAAGCTATAAAATCTTAACAACACAGAGCAGTTCACATTTATTTCACTCTTACAAGCTGAGCATTGTATTTTAGCGAGTAATGGTTTGTCCCGTAATCTACAAGTTCCCGAGTTCTACAAGCAGAGAATGACGGTGTGTTTCTATATAAAATATCGGAGGCACCATGTGCTAAAGATTTTAAAATGCAGCTTAAAATACTGTTTGGCTAATATTTTACCTGAACTGACCTTTACATTCATCTAAACAGAAAAATGAACCTCTGTTGATATCTTTGCGTGTTAGGAAAACCAAAACATTACTGTTAATTCAAATGAAATCAAAATCCGTTTCCTCTTTTTGACAGCAGGCCTGACATTATTCCCGCAGGTTCCTATGGCAACTCCAGGGATAAAAGAAAAGATGCTTTTGAGTGCGTTTATAGGAAGTTATTGTGCCATTACCACATGGCTCTCAACTCCTCAGTCTTCACTTTAATAGCAAAAGTTACTGCTGGGTCTTACAATCTACAGACGGTACCTGAATCGAATAAGGAAAGGGTGCAAATCAGCCCTGAGGGTTAATGTCGCCTCTTTAAAAATAAAATGATAAACTAAAGTGATGTCAGCATCTGGTTCTCCAGGTAAATAAAAATCTATTTCATAAATATGTAGACAACGGATTCACAAACTGAACAGTGAGGTAAAAGTCTCGCTTTCTGGTTTTTATATCCTATCATAGCAAACGGACACCGAGATTAAGGAGTGTTTTTTTTTTTTTAAAGCTGCTCATAAAACTCTTAAAACAATGTTTAAGACTATCCTGAATGCACACAGCCTTTTTTCCTAAAAACAATATTTATATATATGCATTTAATTTCTCCCCCAAGATACATCACCACAAAGTTTTAATCCTGTGTCAAGTACTCTTTGCATTCAGAGCCAATTTACTGTCAAAAAAAAGGGGGGTTTTTATAACAAAATAATATTTTAGTCAGGTTACCAAGTTGATCAAGGGAATGTTACAACTATAAATGCTACATTATTAGCACCATACATTCTATTTCAGTCAACATTTTAAAAAGCTGTTTATTAGTTAGCATCTGCATCGTTCAGTCCTGAAGATCAATATCACATGTTGCTTTCACAACCCAGTATTAAATTAAGGTTTCCACTGTGATAAAACCCCTAACGAGGCACCTAATGTCCATTATAAAACAAAACAACTAAATGAACTTGACATAATCCCTTCAAAGGTTCCTTGAACCAACAGCAATTAGTGTCAGATAAACATTTTTAATTAGCAACTGACACGGTGTGCAATGACTATTGGAATATCGAGTGAAAATAAAAATAAAAGGGGAGTAAATTCTGCCCAAACAAGTAAAGCAAAGAACATAACTAAAATTATCACCCAAAAACCACATTGATTGGAGGAAAGCCACAGACACTTCTAGCCAATGAAAAGGTGACAAAAGAGCCCTTTAGACAACACTGGCCCCTCACAGTGGACCTGTGCTTCAATGCCTGGACCGGGCCCTGACTGAGATGAAGGGAAGTAGCCAGGGCCAGAAACAGAACCACCTGGTGGTTCCATTTCCTTTCAATTGTTCTAAATCTCAAAAAAAGAGTGAAGTGGTGGTGTTGGTGATCTTACGATTCTCCGGTTGCTTTTAAACAACACGTCAATCAAATTATGCAGATATGTCATGGCATGACATGACAGCCATAGGCCATGACAATGAAGTGCTTAAAGAGCACAAGAAATGTTGGGCCAAAAGGGGGCCAAAA
>JAOVYW010002036.1:24519-48480 GCA_025775045.1 Hiodon tergisus
GGGCCAAAAGGGGGCCAAAAAAACAAAACAAAAAACACCCCCGTTAGATCTCAGCGTTTCAAAATGGATTACTGAAAAGGCGCAGAAATACGTACAAGCTTGTCACCAAGTACCCATAACAAACGTCTCGCAACAAATATAACTAAACCTTTAAAATATTAAGTAGCTTTGAGTGCATGACAATTTTAACAGAACCGTAAAATATTCACATAGTGCCAAGAACTGGATTTTCAGTGGCTTTTTTAAAATAATTTTTAAATCACAAGCCGTACAGGGACTTTATCCCGGTCTTCAGCCATTCTAAAAGATCATTTAGAGTTCCACACGTATGACTACATAAACAATAGGAGTATAATAAACCACATATGACAGATGTGCATTCTATCAAAAGTGTTTAAGCCTTTGGCTGATCCAACAGTAACAAGAAATATTTAGGAATGGAAAAGATCCTTTTTAAAGTGTTAGTGTATTACGCAATCGCCACTAATTCAACCCTAGCGCGGACTGCAAACTACAGCGAAGTAGGAGATAATGAAACAAGTCGGAGGTTGTTTAAGACAAGGTTGAGTGACAGTACACAAAAGCTGCAGGACAGGCCCTAACCAGGTCTCCAGCCAGCATTAGTTAGCAGCCACGACTGAATTCTTACTCTAAATCCTTGCCCGAGGACATAGAGATTCTACATAGGGAGATTTCTCACAACTTGGAATTCCTGAAAGCTCTCTCCTATAGAATCCCATCGCGTCCTAATAAATTGCTCTCTGTATGAAAATTAATTATTGGTAAACTGAAAGACGATGAAAAGGAATTATTTCAAAGGCAAGGACAATTTGCATAATTTAAGACCATCACTATTGCCTTTAATTGGCAGAACAAACCACAGAGGAAAGAAAAATATATACGCAGGGTCCAAAAGTCTAATCTATCGCAAACAAGGTTTAGCATTCGACAATAAAAGGAGGAGATGACTTCTCCCCAGGTTCTCCTAGTGCACCTTCATAAATTAATTATAGTACATCATAGTATAGTCTATGGGTTTTCTATAACTCGGTCCATGAAGGCTCTGATTTGAGGTGAAAGTCATTGCTTGCAGGCAAAATTCAATTTAGCCTCCCTATTTATAGTACTTGTACGCAATAAAGGCTTATCAGAGTGAATTTACAAAAGACTTCTCTTGCAGTGAATTCTCCTCAAACAAATGTTCTAGGAGTCTTACCGGTATTATGTTGTCATCAGTGTTACCTGAGCAAGGATTATACGTTTAGGCATATGCCATTGAAAAACAGTCCTTGAAAAAGTGTGCGCTATGGTTGATAGCTCCTATGAAAAAACGCGTTTACTGGTTCAGTTCAAATGTTTCCCCACCGTTAGGTTGAAAACGCTAAATATACTAGTCAAAACCTCCGTCAGGATGATCCAGTGTACAATCTAACGCTATGAAGCCATGACCTGAAATGCTACAGAGACAAACACGTAGCATACAGGCGACTGGAGGCCTTTCATGCCTACGCGATGCATTACTCTCACAGAACACGAACAGGCCTGCTCGGTCCAACTCTACCTGCATTCATATACCGTACTTACATTCAACAAAATTTCTCATGCGCCGATGCAGGTTATCAGCAGGTCGGAGTTAGCAAGAAAATATTCTAAAAAAGGTGGGGGAAAAAGGCAAGGTTACAAATCTATGGTCTTTCGAGTGGGAACAGTTCCTGAAAATGCCCCTGAAATGAACTTTTCCAACTGCCTTCCTAGATCTTCCTAGGTTTCTAAGAAATCCAAGACTTTGAATCTCAAGGTGGCTCAGACTGGCTGGAAAACGGAGCGTGTGGAGGGTACATCAAAGCCTCAGAATAAGTGTCAGCGTTTATATATAACTTATGATTTTAGTATAACATACATACACACATTTTATATATATAAATAAAAACACAAACTCTCAGTCTCTCGTATTGATACAGTTTTGGAAACTAGTACCGAGTTTTGATCTCTGCCCTATTATAAAATCCCCTGAGATTTTCAAAAGAAAAAAAAAAAAACTGCAGCAAACAAGATAGATAGATATGAATCATTTATCACTACATTCATTTAGAAAAACTTAAACCGCCCAGGGAAATATTTTGATGGGATTTGGTACGAGCGGCCAGGGCAGACTAACAAGTCCTTGAGTCAAGAAGCTCAAGTATTTTGGATGTGCGTAGGAATAAATGAAACTGCGTATTTGTTACCCACCCCACAATGGTTCTCTAAATTCTATTCTCACAGGGTATGAGCACACGCGGCTTTTAAAACACACATAAATAACCCACAATGAGAAAATAAATTAAATATAAATGGAGAATATCCAGTGTGTAGACAGAACAGGGGTACGGTTAATGCCTCACATAGCTACGATCTGGGGCCGAGGTTCAGGACCGTCGCAGTAAGTACTGAATCACATACAATAAGTGCATCCGTTACAGAGAACTAAACAGTGTCATTACCGAGTTGTGAAGGAAGCGTGACCCAAACCGTGTTACAAAACATAACACACACCATTTCAGATTTCACACGCTGTACTTGTAAGCGCTAACAAACTGTCGAGTCTATAAGCTATGGAATAATAATTCAAAGCCAGTATGCCTGGGTCAAACGTTGCGTTTTTCAACTCACTCAGTAACCAAGGCCTCGGTCCCTATGGTCTGATAAAAGTGCCGTTTTTCAGAGACTTAGACACAGCTTTTCCCCCCCCCCAAACCCAATCACATTCTTTTCAGAGAGTTCTGGTCCATTTACTTTGGTCTGCTGACCAAATACACCAACCCAAAAACAGAAACAAGACATGCAAATGCTAAGATCATTAAATTAAATTTTTACAATAAATTAACATAGATGGCTTAACGATCCTGACTAAGAATCCAGTGCTATAGATCAAAACAATGAATTATTTCATTGGTATCCCATTTAGTGTAATACTCTGAGTATTAAAGTACACCTTACAGTTAATGTTTTAACAACAATAAGCCGGGGAAAAAGTTTAAAAAGCATTTTTTAACTTTGCTTAAGGTTGTTACTTAAATGAGCAAAAGCAACAGCCAAATTGAAAAAGGGGAAATCTCTTTATACGATAAAGCAAGTCTCCCACTAGGACGCATCAGTCTGGGTAAATGTACTGCAGACCTGAGTTAGTGAGTGGCCAGCTAGCCACGAGGTAAGTGGGTCCACAAGGAGCCGTCGCGGGCGGCGCCAACGCAAGAGGAACGCACGGGGGGGGAAAAAAACGAGAAACACTAAACATCCCTGAATGGATTTTTGCACGTGCGTCGCTCGCTGTATAAAAGCATTCCACGTAAGAAAGAAAAAATAAGTGATGTCGCGTTTATCGATCAAAACGTCTTTTTTTCCTTTTTCCCCTAGGTTAAGGATTCCTGGTGAGAATAAGCGAGAGCTGATCCAACCTGCTCCCAGTTAGCCGAAACTCTGCCGCCCACGCAGCCGAAGTCATTTGTCCAGAGGTTTTACCTCCCCGACGTGGGAAACGCAATATAACAACCCGTTACACGCGTGGGGAGGAGTCATCGACCGGCCGTTGTTTGGCTAAATTTTGAATGGCTTTTCTTCAACACTGCACTTTAAAATAAAATAAAAAGTCCCAAAGGCATCAGGGTAGCCAGAGTAAAAATAGCCGACTGTACCTTGTCTTTTTTCTCACCTAGACACCAAAAAAAGAAAAAAGAAAAAAAAAAGTTGTGTTAATGTAAAAAGTGAATTGGCAAACGCTGTAGTTGGTTAGCTTGTCCCATGTGACCCTTCCTCCTGTGGGACCGGTTCCGACTCATCCTGCCCTTCCGTCCCCGCCACTTTCAGTTTTTTCTTGGGAGGGTTCTTTAGCGTTCCGTTACGCTCCTTCACCTTGTACTCCAGCGTGCTGTGGGGGATCCCGTAGACGGTCTGCGCTTTGGACACGCTCATCTTCCCGTTCATGACAACCGCAATGGCCTCCTCCAGAATCTCGGTGTTGTACTGACGATAGCGGCCCCTCTTCTTCCGGGGCTGTTTACAGTTGGGATCCTCTTCTGGGTTGGAGGTCGTGAACCGCTGCTCGTAGGTCGACCGCTCCACGTCAAATCCCCAGAAATCTCCCGCTCCTTTGAGGGCACTACCCACGGAGCCCCTCCGGCCGTGTTTGGGCAGAATGGAGAGCCGCTTCTTCCCCGGCGTGCCGTCGGGATGGGAATTTGCCAGGGCGGGGCTGTAGCAGAACGAATCGGATGCATGGCAGCTCCACGAAAGATCCATGCCTCGAACCTTTGGGATCTTCAAGTCCACAGGGGGCGAGTGCCCCTGGTCCCTTTTGCCCACCTGCAGCTTAGCTGGGGCAGGGCCCTTGGGGGACGTGCAGGGGCTCTCCAAGGGATCGGATGGGTCTCTGAAGTCACTGGGTTTGTCGTTTTCCTTGAGTTTCAGGAGGTTGTCGAAACACGACTTCAAGGAGCCGTTTGCGGAGAGGAGAAGGTGCTGTCGGATGTTCAGAAGCTCCAGACCGGTCCGGGAGCCCGGCGGCGGCTTGCAAGCCTGCACTTCCTTTCTGATCCTTTCTGGCCAGCCAACAAGAGCAGGCTGAGGAGGGGTGGAGGGGACACGATTCTCCCTCCTTCCATCCAGCATGCTTCTGGGAGGCAGCACGTCCTCGTCCCCGTCTCGAAAGTTGTGGTCAGCTCTCACGGGACGCCTAATTGGACGGAAGGAAATTGGTATAAGCAGAGCTTGCACGGCTTAAGGGAGAGATGGGATGGGGGGATCTGAGGCAGGATCTGGCCACTCCTTTATTAGAAGACCTTGCTCGGGGTAACATCACTTTTCGTTCGCTTTAATCAAAATGTTCTAAATAAAATAAATTGGGGAGGGAAAAAAAAAAAAAAAAAAGGCATTCAAGTTATTTGGAATGATTTTTTATTGGTTTTTTTTTTTTTTACATACTGTATTTCAACAAAACAAAAGGAACCAAATAAAAGAAATCAAGTCAAAGAAAAGGGGGGGAGGGGCAGAAAAGTGAACGCACCGGGGTAGGAAATGTTTCTCATTGCAGAGGAGCAAAGCTGTATCCATATTTTAAACCATATCTACAAAACCATTAGCTAGTGACGTTACCGCTTAACAAGAACCAACAATAAAAGAGTCAGCCAAATAAAAAGACCACACACTAATATTCTGTATTGGATATCAGGACGCAAGGCCAGGAGCCATTTCAGGTAAATAAATTAAAAGGGTTGTCAACTCTAAACTTCAACCGTGCAAGTTTAACGCATCTGGGGCCAATGGACATCTAGCAATTGGAGTAAACGGAAGAATCCGCACCCAATTTTCAGAGGAGCTGAAAAACGCAGCATGACTAAATTACAAAATTTCTGATTATTGCTTTTAATACTTGAATTCTGCCCCGGCCCAGTGATGAACTAGCTTCCCTTAATGGGCATTTTCCTGCCTTTGCACCCTATGCCTGTTGGTTTAGGCCAACGCGTGGACATGCGCTTTGAGGACGATTGGATGGAAGGACGGACCATTGAATTCCTTTTACTGAATAATTTACTAACAAAACTGTTATTCCTAATGTAAAACTTTAGACACTGACTGAATAAGGCACAAAGAGAAATTAATGCTAAGGCACCGTCCCAAAATCAGAACACACATCGTTACCATGGTAACAGACAATTCCCAGAACCTTGTCAACGCAGCTGCAACGGTGAGATCTTGAGATCAAAGACGGTACCCAGAGTGGATTCATGTTAACTGAACAAAATGCCAAAAGAGTAACCTTCCACCTAAATATGAATTGACGATGAGGCTTTTCAATCTTAGAAACATTAGCCTGCTCAAAGAAACCAATTAAGAGAGACCCACACCCAACGAGTTAGATCACAAAAGTAAGTCTCTGGATTGAGAAGAATCTCTAAAAGTTAAAAGCCTCTTGCCTAACAATTCTGCAAAACAGGCCTGGGGAAAAAAATATTTCTATACAAGAAGACTCCTTATTAGACAGATTAGCTTCGAAATGTTGGCAAAGCAATTTGTTTCCACTCAAACTGAGTGAGGGTACTTGCTTTTTAAAAAAAAAAAAAAAAAAAAAAAAAAAACCTCAAGCAATGAACACCTCAAACGAATCTCCCGTTGGAAAAAACTTAGGTGCCATCGAGAATGGCCGGGTCCATTTAGTAAACATTTAGATTTTAAAGCCCTAATCCTTAAAGACTACCACGCTCAAGGCAAATTTAGATTTGATAATAAATGTGCTTTCACATTTCAGAATAAATAATTATGAATTATGAACACATCATCTGTGGTTATCTTATTCTTATGGAATTAATATGCACAGCCAGGCAGAGAGAAAAGAGGAAGAGGTTTTACAGATGTTTTATATGTACTAAACATTTTAGTCTGATAACATCAACTGTTCAGACTTTATACGGAAAAATGACCGGTTTTACAAAATACTTGCAGTCAAAAGTCAAAAACCTTGGTTCTAGTAACAGCATAACACAGAACATACGAACAGCACTGAAAACTTCAGGCTGCATTTGAAAATTGACCAGTTTCAAAGTTTTCATTTTTAGTCAAACTCTATAATTAACAAAACAAGAATTATAGGACAAGGGCAGGAACAATAGAGACTTGATACTGACGTACTTATTGACACAAGAATATTAATGTTTATGACCAATTATCTATAGATTTATAGATATGGTACGAGGTCTATACAGACATTGCAAGATTTTCACCAAAATAACAGCTCTAGTGGTTTTAATAAGGACGTACTGCCAATGTTTTCAGACGTTTACTTCAAAATTAAAAAAACAAAAACAAATAAAAATAAATAAAAATTAAACCATTTGAAGTCCAAAGTCCAAATTAACACTCCAGGATCCGTCCAACGTTTGACATTAAGGAGTCTTTAGGTGTGTGAAAGTGTTGAAACAATCACCAAACCAACAACCTACATTTCCTGCTGTATACGAGAGGTTAGATGGGATTGGGTGGACCTGTGAACCATCATTAGCACAGAGTATGCCAGCGTCTTCTCTTACCCTTTGACTGTATGTCCCGTGCCACAGCCATGAGAGTTTTTGTGGGATGTGTTGCCCGCGATGCGGCTCTTAGTGGAAAGATCAAGCACTCCATCTGTAGAGGAGATGATATAACAACACCGACTGGATTTAAAGAATGTCTTCACAATCCCCTGCTCCTTTCAGATCTTTCCAGGAAACAGATGGCCACAAAGTTCCACTGCAGATGCTGGTCCAAGTGTTAAAATATTCAAGTTCGAGTTAAAGCAAAAATGGACCACCATCCTCGAGCAAATGTAGTCCTCACATTCAATATTTAAGCTTTTATCTACACTGTCTACACAGGCAGTGGTGATTTTGGTTTAATCACACATACACAAGACAAAGTAAAGGAAAGTAAAAATCGAATTTGAATTCCCAAAAAATCAATTTCTTGGCTCCCTCAGTTTCTAACTTTTTTTTTCCTTCCTCCAACTAACAACGAACGGGGTTTTGAACTCAACTCAACACATGTGGAGATAAAGAAATCATTGCGCATTATACTCATCTTACTTTATCTACGGATAGAATCGCATCTAGGTTCCATGCTACGAACCCCGCACAGATGGAGACAAGGCAGAAGGAGGTATAGGAGTTCCTCTGACTGGGCGACCTTCCAGCCAGTGGTCATGCAACACACTGCAGGCCACATAGCCAGCATGGGAGGTTTGGCAACAAACGGAGCTGGCAGCAGAACGCTGCAGAGGTCACCCCTTCAGTAAGGAGGCAGGAGAACCCGCACCTTTTCCCTTTATTCCCATCCCCAATTGTAAATGGGTGCACAGGAAACGGTCTCGATCAGCCGGCAGTGATAGGAACCAGAAGAGTAATCTCTAACAGCCCATTCTCAGGCGGGCCAATCGGGAGGCCCGACTAGAAAACATTATTTTTAAATGTATTTAAATACATTTTGAAAACTCATACGTTTTCAAGACATAGCTTTCTTTTCTGGGGAGAAAAAAAAAAATTATGCCAACCAAATTCCTTCTGGAATGCATTTTTTAAATTTTTTTAAAAAACCAACACAAACAGCCATCTAACCTATGGCAGAAAATGTATGCATATTAATATAATATCATGTATATGTATATTGTTTATTTACTTTCAACACTGTCACGGGACATACCGGAGAGAAGGAACTGCCATTTAACAGACAAACCCAAATAACGTGCACAATCTGAAGGCATCGTACCTTGGTTCCTGGGTACGTCGTTGCTCCTCTTCACCGTGAGGTCTAGTGGGGAGTCTTGGTCTGCCATGAGAAGCCTGCTGAGGACGGGATTCTGTGCTGGGGCAGCGGGGGGAGGAGGGGGAGAGAGCGAGGGGGCTTCCGGCAGGCTTTGGCCCTTCGGGCCGCTGGGCTGGAGGGGGTCCTGAGAAGAGCCGGTTTTTGAGGTATATTCGGCAGCGAATTGTCGGACCATTCGCTGCATTATCTCGCGGGCCACTAGAGGAATGTTGGGTTCAGAGAAGCTCGGAGAACCTGCAGAGGGCAAAGCCGGCGGTTCATCAACCCACCGCGCGAATAAACCCAGTTCAGCGGTACAGTCAATTCACCTGACATGCAGCTTGAGAAACCCCTGATATACATATATACGAAAGAATGAGCAATGGTGAAAAACGACAAAAACTTCATTTAGGATGTTTCAACCGTTACTGGTTTATAAAGAAAGACAAAAAAACTGAAAAAAGCTCAGACATTTCTACCACCCCCAAATTGGATGATAGCAAAACGTTTATTGACCTAAATTAGCAGCCATTGATCGGACGTACCTTTTCTGTAAATGACCGCATTTAGGAACTCCTCCACTCGCTTCTCAAGTCTGTTAATTTTAGCTTGTTCTTGTTTGCAGAAGGATTCTGGTTCTTGGTCAGACAAGCCGAATAAGTGCTCCTGTGTTGAAAAGTTAAAAGAAAAATAATTTATGACTAAACCTATGGAAGCTAGGAATCATTAAGAGGACGCAACTAAAAATAACACCAGAACTCGCAGTTAGTCTAATTGTAGGGGTTCCTGAGCCGAGAAAAACAATGTCTTCTGCTAAAGGAAAGTCACGTATTAATAAGCAACAACCAATTAGCTGGTAACAGTGAAGGTGCCATCTCACTGACATTTAAACCCGGGGACATAACTGGCCTCCACCACACATCCTCATTGGCTGGCAGCTAATACACACACATTTGATAGACAAAATAAAACTCCCGACTAATTAGCTTCATGTACAGTATTAATATGCTGAATATTCTGGTCATGTTCAGCACACGGAACAAAATAACTGTTCTGTCGTCAGATATTGAGCCAAAAATTCTACATAAAAGTTATTAGATACAATATTAGATACAAAATGTGATGTATATGAATTGAAATGCTGTGATTGTAACACACACGCATGCACACGCACCTCAATTTTGTCCTCACATTAACGTAAACTAAAGCCAGTTAAAATGACCGTCTGTGTTGAGTGATGGCCATCATGTAATGCATACCCATTTAGTGAGCTAAATGAAAAATGAATCATTCAATCTAAAAAAACATTATCTTGCTTTAATTATCATTTGGTCAAATCAAAAAAAATTATACAATTATTACAGACCTGTGACTTTCAAAAGGAAAAAGTTCAACACAATACAGGCTTGTCTCAGAGAGCCGCTTTTTAAAATCATTATTATTATTAACCAATTCCAGCCTATTAGGAAAAAAAGCTATATTTTACACAATAATATATATATAATTATATATATATATATAATTGTATAAAAATCATTAACAAGACGTTTTGAGAGATCTGCTTTTCCGCTAAGATGAGCTCTTGCTCAAACCATCCTGTTAATGATTTTTATATCATAATCCCCGTTTCCATGTACAATATCGTTTTTTTCTTTTTACTACCATTTCAATTGTTCATTTTTTTTAGATCATATACGGATAAATAAACCTGCTATATGAAACTTAACGTTGTCAACATTTCATATAAAGCGACACCTACTCAGTCATAAAACATGGGCAAGACACAACCACATCAGTTAAGAGTGCCGTGGTAAGCAACTAAATAACGATCACTACATACCGCTCAGCCCAATTCTGAGACGACCATTTAAACCGAAATGTCAGCCATCTGAAGTCCACGGCTCATCACAAACCGAAAAGCGATCAGCTTTTATAAAGTCGGCTTCTGACGCAAGAGCAACAGTTGACCTGATCCAGGCCATTAGAGCAAGGAAATCACGGTAGGATTTCACTCAGTGCGCCCACCCGAATGGGCACCGACCAAGTGGACCACGGTGACCCGAACCGACATTGCGTTTGGGGTTCGCTGCACAGAACAAAACATGAAGAGGGAAAAACTACCTTCACTTTTGCTCGTCTTAAGCAGCAGAAAACACAATTTTCATCAAATGACCAATCTGACACTCCTTCAGGCTCACAATCTGTGGATCCAGAAAAAAAAAGGGCATTTTAGGGTGATCATAAAGAAATTCACATTAACAAGGGAAATGGTAGAAATGGTTTAAATGTTTGCGTTAGGAAAAGGGCTCAGTAAATGCACATCACTGTGGGAAAATAAATATACAATTACAGCGCCACCAGCTTTAATAATTTCCGATCACTTGAAATCTCAAAACATCGCTCTTCAAGAACAAGCAGGGTTCGCCATCTTTCAGACCTTCCCGTTTTATAGACTGCAAATAAATCAACAACGTTCATTTCTTCTGTGATGGTAAAGGCCGCTCACATGGACGTCACGTGATCAGATTAGCCAAGCAAATCTGGACCTGAAGGTCGAGGGTTAAATTCCCCCCCCCCCGGGGGGCAGACTGCGCAAGGCACTCTCCAATAAAATAAAAATGACCACAAAAAATGGGTAAGACCAAGTTCTAGACCATGTGCATTGTGAGTCACTGTGCATGGAAACGCGCAGATCAAAACAGACCCGAGAAAAACGATTACCAAAGAAGAAGGACCGTCTGCTTAGAACACACTCCCACAAGCCAAGGTTACTTCACAATAATCATGTACACCTTTTCCACAATTGGAAAGCTTGCCTGCCTAGCCAGCAGCCAGAGTTAAGCAAATTGCAGTCATTATAGGGAAGCACTTGTGTGAGAGACACAACACCTCTCACCTGGATGCTGAATAAAGAAAATACACCATTACTTGTGTGTGCCCTGACTGTTACCATGGCAGTCAATTTCCTTTTGGCCCTACACAATCGACATACGCCATCACAGAACACATACGATTGAAAAAGAAACCGACTTCAGAGATGCTCAACATAAACAGAGAACATACCGGAATCTGTTCAAAATCTACATTGGCATCGCCTCAACGTACAGTTTAGCGGCAATATGGTGAAACGACGCGTTTGTGAGTTACACACCGGTATACCGTCGTTATCACACCCTAAAAAATACAGATCACAGCAGTCCTAGCCTAGTCTGCTGTGCAGACCTAATGATCCATCGGCTGTCGGTCGGAATGGGCCTGAAAAGCCTTACTTCACGACCGATATTTTAAACAGATATTGTGACGCATAAACTGTGAGCCAAATGTAGCCCCAGGCTTAGGTTTCAGAGCAAAAACTTTAGCAGTGCGGAAGTCAAGTGTGCAGCAACTGTGTCACGTGGAGAAAAACACACAAAGAACTTAAATAAAAACCACCTGAATCAATCAAGGTGCGTCGTCCAAATGAATTTAACGCACAGCGAACGCGAAAACCACTGAAAATTCTGAAATACACCAAAAAAAAAAAATAGGATGGAATTTCTGGCACTTTTCATTTCACATTCAATTTGGTAGCACTGGATGATGGGGCGTTTCTGATTGTGGAAGGGATTTCTCCTGCTCACCGAACACATAACAGGCTAGTAGGAGGCTTTTCGCCTTACCAAACTGTACAATGTGTACGTTCAGAGAGATCCCAAAGGTCACACCAGATGTATTTTAATAAACCACCTTTGACAACCCACTAATCACACTTTACATGGCTGTCTTTAATAGCTTTTTTTAAGTGGGAGAAAACGGACGCTTAAAAAAAACAAGACGAATATATGAAATACAATTTTATGAAAAGCGATTATTGGTTTGTCAAAGTTGATTTGGTCCCAGCTCACTTCTATTTTAGTTTTTCCTTTTAATTAACAGTCGTTACAATTGCTCATTGACAAGCCGACTTGTGTGGATTGCATTTTACTGACAGATTTTTAATTACCGACGGCAGGGATAAATATACGAGTTATTATATATATATATATATATATATATATACACATATATATGTTATTAGATTTTTTCTTTTTTCTTTTCCAGAAGCTAAACTATTGTTTGAGGTAATTTTATTGAATTTGGCAATATTGTTTGAATCAGCTATTGAGTGGAAGAGCATGTAAGAATCTTGAAATTTAGTTCCCCACCCCCCCATTTATTTAAATAAAAATAGGATCGCAGCCCTAACTGACATGCAAAAAATCCTTGTAGATTTGCTTTCCAGAAAGGGTTTTATTCAAATAGAATGAGTTTTTAGAATACATGTGGAACCCAATTTAAAGAAAAAAAGAGAGCAATTTAAACTAGACTTTTGAGCCTCTGAAACCAAATGAAATAGCACACCGTTGCACAAAGATACCTCCCAGTAGTGGAATACAGCTATTAAGCTACCTAGAACTAAATCCAATAAGCTCATGACCACACTAAATTTGTGAGTCTGATAAGCTGAATATTTACTTTTGAAAATTACTGAATCATCTTAAAACACGCCAACTTTCTGGTAGATAATGTTACGTTGCCAATAAAGGGGCTTATTCACGAATCTGTCAATAAGCAGTTACAGTTATATCCAAGTCCTCAGATTTATAGTCTCAGCATATCTTCAGAGTATTTTATAATGAAGGGAGAGCGTTCAAATGCAGACTGAACCCGTTAAAGCAGGAGTAGAATGATAAAAATCTGACTCCACTCATGCAAATCAATGGGGAGTGAATGGGGGGAGGGGAGAACCCCTTTCTCCTGGGCATTTAATTTGAAACGCTTGCTACACTGCCGTTTTAATGTCGAGCCAATGAGCGGTTATTACTACAGTATTTTTGATGCAACTAAACAAGACATTAGCCCAGCAGTGATTGAATCTCGTGTTGAAAGCTGTATACAGTCCAAATCCATTTGCGTCTCTAAATCTACACACCATGAACAAAATAAAACGTGCATCTTGCTCCAAGCCATAACATGACGACCGAAAGCTACACAACTATGTTTGTTCAACAGACTCCATGTGAGGACAAGGCTGAGCCCGCTATGGTTTTACAAAATGATAAATAAAATGGTCAGCTTGGACCACACCATTTTCATCAGCAAAATTGCTTCTGATTTTTGAGTCTGTGGCACACTGTTCAGATGCCACGTGTGTGTGTTTTTTTTATAGCCCTGGCAGAGGTCATCAAAACGGCAACAATGCAGACCACTGTGAGTCTTGCAGCAGGCCGTGTGCGCACTGTTACACCCTTTACACCATGGGCCAGCCAAAACTACGCTCCTTGTGAATCCAAAGCGCCCGTCTCGTCTGTCACGCAGGGTGAAGTCAATGAATTAGGGTCCCACATGGTGCATCTGTCCTGAAATGTGAACCATTGTTCGTGAGCAGAATACCATCCAGTCATGGAATTTAAAGGTCTCGATTGGTTGCTCGCGTACCAATTTACATTAGCAGTAAAAAAAAACAAAATCCAAACAACAGAAGCCATTATCTGAAATGAATGAATTTCTGTGATGAATACAATGTCTTGTGGACAAGTCATTCCATCAACAATTTAACCATAACCCATGAAGTTAATCACAAAACTAACATTCTGATAAATCGAATGGAATCCCTTAACAATACAGCGTTATCCTCTCACAAACCTACTGTATTTCAATTGTTCTTTAGTTCTTGGATATACAGAAAGAGCTAGAAAAAGCCTGTGTCAACTAGCAAGCTGCTACAATAAGATGTCTCCAAAAACTGGAGATTTTAAATGAAAAATTATTTAAAATTTTAATGAGGTTCAACTGTGCAAATATTCCACTACGGCTCATCTAGGCTCGTGTTGGGATATCTTCATCAAAACCTACCAATTTAATAGTTAAAAAAACTGCCATTTCCTGTTTGATAATCACTGTTAGCATTCCCAAAGCTTCCCTAAACGTATATTCTTTCAATAAAACGGCAATTTAACAAACAGGAAAAAACACAGTACACACAAGCCTAAATAAATACATACAAACTGCTGACCAATGGTATGGTAATTCTGTCTGGACCCAAAAAGTGCACACAGGTAAAAGCCAAAATATACAGTCAGCTAGTTCATTGACACAACTTCACAAAGTCCCAAAAAATTTCAACCGTGACACAAATATTTCCGTTTTCCATTATTCATAAAAGAAACTGACGATGGCAACTTTCTTTGGTTTGTTGAGTTAGCTGTCTGAGGAAGTGAGAACAGTGACCTAAAGGAACGTCAATGTGGTAACAGGGACCAACAGTCATTTTCCAAGATAAATCAACCTTACCTTTAAATAATGTCAGATCTTCCACAAGTCCTTGCCCAAACAACCCCTCCAAAATGCTTTCAAAACCTGTAATGAGAAAAAAGAGACTTCAGAATGGCGCTTAGTCACTCACACAGGCCAAATCAGTCAAAGACTTTAAAATCTTCACAAAAAAAAACAACTTCAAATCCTTTTAAACTTGTTTAACAGCAGTAAAACCAATACTTTAAAAAAAAAGTGTATACAGTCATCTTATAATATAAATCTCAATAATATGTGTAAAAAGATTACTACAGGTTTTTGGATAGTGTGCTTCAGAAATGACACTTTGCAGTTCCTTAAAAATTGAGTGGAACATTAAAATTGACAGAAAGACAGTGGGTGTCAGATGAGATACAAAGACTAAGCTAAATACACACCAGGTAGTAAACAACCAAACGATGTGCTGTCAGCTACAAATTATCATCACTCAGGAGATGTGCTGACCCCCCTAACCCCCGTTGGAATGAAAATTCCACATTCACATTAAAACTTCACACATCTGCTTTACCCAGCCACGAAAACTCTTGATTATTTATAACGACCATCAAGGAAATAATTATGTACTTTTTTTGCAGAGAGTTAAAGGCGAAATATCTCGCCCCTTTGAGAACTTCAAAGGCCAGCATGAATCTTGATGTATTACACAATTTGTGTGAAAAAACACGGCGGAATAGTGGTGTCACAGTGCAGCTATACATTTCCAGGTATGCCGGCTTTATATTTAATTGCTACTCCAATACAAAAAGTCTCTGGCCTAATATTGCTGTAGGTGATAATGTCACCCACTTTTAATGAAAAGAAATTCATTAATGAAGTGGGAAAAATGTTCACAGAAAAAGTTCAATGTCAACTTCTAGGGGGAAAAAAAAAATTACTATTGGGTGGGGGGAGCGGGTTTAAGCTTAACTAATGCATTTCAGAAAACGTAATTTACTCTGCCGAGGAAACAAAGAAATTGCCTAAAATGAATAGGCCCACTGTATTCTAGACTTTGGCTTTGTTTAATGATCTAATTTTATTTTAATCATGTTTATTTTGTACTATCCCTTGTACCTACTCAGTATATTAGCGGTTTCATCTTGAGTTTACCGTCAGACTCCAACAATGGAATCTAAATCGAGAGTATAAAACTTCCCAATATACAACAAAGTAAGGAACTGGTTATCCCGAGCCACGAATTCCCCAACATAGAGCACGTTTCTGAAATAAAAACATTTAATGAAGTACACGGACAGGTAGGTTTTAAAATATCGAATCCGAATGAAAAATGGAACCCCTCTTAACACTGCCAAGGGGTTGACCAGAAGCACACACATTCAAAAGGAAGGCAAGAGAACAGGAATTTGAGAAGACAACTCAGGACATCTCAATGACTGAGAAAGATCAAAGCATTGAAAGAGACCTGAATATCCAGTTTCGATCAGGGCAAGTCAAAGCCCTAAAACACATCAGACACACATGCCAAGTTCCACAGCATTCCAGTCTTAATTCTTAAATTACTGAAACAAAACTAGTATTTAGAAATCTATGAATAAAATTAACACCTACCTACATTCTCGGTGCAGTTTACAGAAGACGGGTATTTCATGCAACTATTTCACACTGAATTTACGGTCCATTTTAACTTTATGGTCTATGACTTTATCAAATAAATAAATAAATAAAAATTCAACCCTTAACTTTATATTCCCACCATATTGATTTTATAATGGCATCTCCCAGGCACACTGTTGAATTTTACCACCCCCAATAAATTACGAGAGCAGTCAAATAATGCAGTACTATACAGCAGTGACCCATTTAACTTACAGATCATCCACATCAAAAACTGAAACTTCCAGAAAAGAGCCTGAAATATAGGTCAACAGCCCGCCATCACATAGCTACTGAATAATTAATTTGGCGAAGTACAGAGCAGTTTTAAACGGTCTGAGGTAATCAAATTCACACCGTTTCAAACATTAAATACCCTGTCTCTGTGGGCCGCTTGTGAGGGAAGCAAATTATCAAGTTCCATCCTAATTCAATTCTAAATCTTCAAAACACCGTGCCGGTGTAACCAACACGAGGACGAGACATAACTCACTTTTTTCTCTTAGCAACCTGAACCGCGAAAAATGGCGTAAATGAAAAGACTTGAAAATGTCTTGGTTGAAATCCCATCGCCCATTTATATCAGGCCATTTTCTAGTACATTTCTAAAAGTTCCCACAGTCATTAAATTGAGCAAGAATTGTTGAACATGCAAGACGCAGATTGAAAAGAGCTCAACATTGAATTCTCTCAGTCAGTTCCTCACGTCTAAGAGGGATTTATAGATCAATCCAATTGTATATCAAGGCATTCCAATTATGATCGACACCTCACCGCTAGCAATATTATATAAAATTGCCCTGGTAAGGCCCACCCGTAAAAACCCAACCATAAGAGTCCCACCAATACCCCATACCTTATTAATATGTACTAAACCTCACTACGTTCAGCATTAATCATTAAACTGATTTATTTGCCACGTGTTCTCTCGTACCCAGCATAGTTCAAATGAAAGCTATTCTACATATCTGGTGTCATTATTTGGGGACAGAACCGTTTGACTGATGGCTCTGTTGATTTAAGCAAACTGAAGCGGTGACTTCGTTACTGATCAGCATCAAGCTTCACATAGTAAAAACACTGGCAATCAATCAATATATTCACCCCTGCAGATGACGTAACATACAGGATTCTACGTAAAAGTGCGTTTCTTTTCTGAAAGTAACGCAAGCGAAGTAGCAAACCGCAAAGCAGGCCCAGGGATTTGTTGAAAAATATATTGTTATAGAAATATATATAACAACCATTTGTTCAAATAGGATGAGAACGTGAAACATTTTTGGCTACGACACTTCCTGAAGGTCATCTAAACCCCATCAAGGCATTAAAAGGCAATAAGCGTTTTTTTAAACTCCCTCCCTGCCAACTTGTCTAAAGCGAGTTAGAGGCTAAACATTGAAGTTCAAAAAAAGAGATCCAAGTAGCATCACAATCTTCAACAGCCTGTAAAGCAACCAGCTATTAAATGTCAACCATGCTTCAAAACCACCTTTTATTAAATCCCACCGGGAATAATATGGATCAAACCCCCATCAGTCAAGACTTGAAAAATGTGGAGAAATGCGCGTGCCTGCTTTCTATAGCAGAAAATACAGGGACCATCTTTGGGGGAGAATCAGAGGGGACACAGATCACTATAGAAACACGCCATCAGTCTTTAACACTCTCCTGACCTAGATATCTTCTGAATTACAGTAGGGACAAGGGGGGGGGGGATATGGGGAAACTGTATCCCTCTTCTCGACTGTCCCAGGGAGAAGGAAGTTCAATTTAAACTGAACATCATTATGGAAAGACTGGACTCTGCTAACAAGCTGGGATATTCACCAAGCAATAACCGGCAGGTTTCATATTAGCTTTTAAAGTGTAGCGTTTAGCTTAAGCATTAACCAATTAAGCGTATGGCATTACTTTAATACCAAAGCCATGCACGGCTAGCACAGTTTAGTTCTAATCAGACTGACCCCTAAAAAAAAAAACCCTCTGGTCTAGATGAAATTGCGCTTTAATTCTCAGTTTCCTGAACTCGGAGAATCGTAGCTGTACGATTATTGTAGGTACTCACAATAAACGATTGTCAAGTCACGCTTCTGCACACTTTACAGATGCCAAAGCCATACTCTGTTCAAATTTTAATTAAATTTCACATATGCAAATTTGAAAAGCGAAGATACTACGAGACAGGGCCTATTAGCCACTGCATGTGGCATTTAAATGAGCTGTGTTTTTAACGGCCAGACTCACGTTCTCTGCAAAAAAATTTTTAACCAAAGCCCGTTACGTTTTTCGTTCACCCAAGACCGCATTAAACTACTATGACACTGACATTATTTTAGACCTAGTCGTGGTATTAAATTATAACACGTTGAGTATCATTAATATGTATAAATGACTAAACTAGCACGCCGTTTTACATTGGGGAAAGGGCACTGAACTTCTAAAGTAACTACAGCGATTTCAGAGAAGGGTGATGAGTGGAGAAATGTGTTCTCCTCTGTTAAAATGTGCGAATCACGCTCTTTATATTGCTTCACTTCCTTGGTTAGACTGCTAGATTTAAACTGAGCCCATTGAGAGCAAACGTGGAGTTTTTACTCCCTTCATCAACAAATGTAGTAAAATAAGAAAAAAAAGTTCTGAGAATATTTTTAGATGCTCTCTCAAATCCATCAGGGACTAAATTGAGCATCCGACTGACCAACGGGTAGGATTTTTTATCAAATATCTACTCAACCAGCAGTACCAATAGGCAAATGGGTCACAGGGCAGACCTCAAAGAACAAAAAGGACTCCATCCCATAAGCAGAACGGTTTGGCCCAATGGACCAAAGTTTAAAAATCAGTCACACAGTCTAACCATTGCACACCAAAAAGTTCCCGCAGCGCTAACAACTAGCTTAAGACTTGTCATTTTATTTTTTTAAACCAGCTAACACAAAAAGTTGAACACATACTACATTGGTCCAGTATGGTGAAAAACAACCCCAGTGTAATCACTACGAGAACTGAGACACACGACACATGGAACAGGTAAGGGTCAAAACCTCACTGTCAATTGAAATTGTGCTCATCTGTCTTGCAGCTTCCTGTTAAGTGTGCATCCATCTAACGTATTCAATATGCTTCCACATTCATTACTGTAAAAATAGAATAGGCAAAGTAGAAATCTCCTACGGCAACACCAACAAAATTCCTGACTGACCAAAAATTTTAATTTTTTTTAAACGAGAGAAAAAACTACAAAAAAAAAAAAACTACAAATCGCGATTAAAAAAAACTTTAAAAGATCAAACGGATTTATAGCACACTGAAGTAGCAACAACTTGAAAACAAATGCTTACTCACCGGCCAAAAAAAACAACCAAAAAGCTGCTTACTGAGGGCAGAACAGGTTAAGCAAAGCGCTTATGACAAATGCACTGTTGGAAATACAGAATGACAACAAAAAAAATGACACTGTAGAGTATCATTTCCAGGCAATACCTAGTGGTCTTTATCGGGAGCTGTATACTACTGAATACAAAGACCCTCTTTCGAATTAGCTACCTCCTGCAAACAAGGGTGACGTGTAGATTTGACATTACACACTGGCTGAAAGAAGGTATGAAATAAACGAAACGTGCACCTAACTGGTGACAAAGGTTCCTTTTTGAGACATCTTGAAGTTGATTGACAACAAAGAAAACTATCGACAAACACTCGACCAGCACTTTAATTCCAACACGCGTACATTGATACGTTACAATGAACGCATAACGTTAACTAAACTTGTATTTTTTTTATAATCGTGTGGGCCATAACAAGGAGATTTTAAAGTCGAGGAAAAACACATAGGATCCCAGCGAATGTAACTTACGTTACAGTAATAGCATTATTGAATTCAAGTGATTTGTAACAGTCATATCTGTCAAATAACCTGGCCGAACATCCACTAAAACGCTGCTGAGGACGTGAGAAATTAATTTAAGAACGAGGAAATCCTCCGTACTCGAAATACATTATGCGTAAACACTACCCATATCTGAAACCGAAACAAGCAACAGTCTACGAATGTAGGCAGCTAGCTATGGCCGGATTATTTTGCATATAAATACACATTTTTCGCAACATTAATAAGCCAATGATAGCGTGCAAAGAAATATGAAGGAAAAAGCCGTGATCCCCTCGAGCCATACCCATAGTGATACAGCTGGATAACTAACTTGCTCAAATTTATCACACAAAACCAACAAAGTTGTTTCTAGACAAATACAAAAGCACTTCAATTACAAACGTCGTTCATCATTTGTATCCGAAATAGGTGCAGAAGCAATTTTATTATGACTCTCCTCACCTTCCTTTTAACATGCTATTTTCAGATATGACCCCTTTGCAGCAATGCGCGCTCCCATGCCGGGGTATGTGGCTTGTTATCTTATATGCTGAACTCAGCCCAGCTTCAGAGGAGAGGTGACGCACACTGCCCTCCCCCCACCCAGAACATAGCAATAAAAAAGGAGCGCGCATCAAGGCAGAGGAAGTACTTTCATTGGCTGAGTGCACAAATTCCGCTGTGCACGTGATATGCTCTTCGTCAAATAAATAAACAGAAAGGCAAACTAAACTAAAACCTGGGTTTAACTTTAAAAATATTTTAGAGCATCTCTTATAAACGGTAGGATTTCTGACGAAGATAAAACATGTGTTTTAAGGTGACTGCTGACGGAGTCAAATCAATTTAAGAAATAGCCGCACTAGACAAAAAGGTCGCACTATGCTGATACCGATGGTTGAGAACAGTCTGTCGGAAACATCAAGACATAATAAAGTGCAAGCCCCAAAACACCGAACACTAACTCAGCGACCGGCGGTGCATGCAATGTTAGATGTTCTTACCTACACAGTGAATTAGTTTATGTCTCCAAGAGTCAAGTTCCTGCCGAAAGCCGCGCCTCTCGATCGTACATTGCTGCTTCTTACACAGACTCGCCATTTTCTATCGGCCCCTCCCGCGAGCGCGCACGCTGTAGGTGTATCCTGGCGTGTACGTCATTCAGGGTTCTGTGTATGAGCCGGGGGGGGGGCTGCTTGGAGCGGATTGGCTAGCTCCATGCCCTTTAAAATAAGGTCGCGTGAATGTTTGACACGTATAAATAGACCTGTAATGCAAAGGCTACCTTTAGGAACAACAACATATTCAGCCCTACATAAGTTAAGAAGCATCCGTGTTAACATTGTTAACACAACATCGAAAATATAAGTAACTGTGATACTTGTAATAGTAATACTTGTGTTTAAAACAATTCAATATATTAATCGATACAAATATCTATATTTGTTTAATATCGAATAACTTTATTCAATAGCCTACTAATGAAAATTATGTAGCTGGCGTTCAACAGATTATAGTAAAATGTTTTTTAATACGCTAAACTGTGTCTCTTTTACTGAATAATGAACAGGTAGGGAGTAAGGAAGGGTGGGGAATGCATTATCGTTGTATCCGTATGGACTGATGGTATTTATACATTCATTATACACTACTGTTATTTTTTATAATGTTTTTCTTTTTTTCATTACTATTTAATAAGGTACCATAAGGTAGAAGTTCCACAAAGCATTTGTTAATGTTATCAAATTACTACCCATATAGATTGTAAGTCTATATACCTTCTCATTCTGTTCTTCAAACATTCTAGACCTACTGACTGCTTTGGCAACACTTTATTAACCAGGGCATGGCAATTACTTGAGTGTTTTACACTAAAGTGGCATCACTTCCATACGTATATCTTTTTGTTTATACAAGTCACCTACAATAATTTTATTTTTATTTTTGTTGGGGGTTTTTTGCGACAGCGAGGCCGAGGTGGAATTCTGTAACCGTTCACAGAAATCGAATACAGAATATTGGATAAACTGACAATGGCATTACATATTACATATAACCCCTTATGGGTGTGAAACTGCTGCTGTACAAAAAGTAAGGGCAACCGAATCTGGCGGATTAAATTCGTGGAGCTCTGTTTCAGCTTCAATGTTCAGTTGCTCCTGAGACGAATATCCAGCGAAGCAAGGACGCTTTAAAACTAACAGCCAATCATAGAGCATTTTAAATGAACGGTAAGGAAAACCATTCAATAAAATAGCGCGACTTTAAGACGATAGTGAAGCCTTGACGCTACAGGAGGTGGGGTCTTGAGAAGCTAATTAACGTCAGAGGTTGTTCAGTGAAACAGTTATTTTTTTCACTGCCTGCATTGAAATTGTGCTAACGGAGGATTTACATGCTTCTGGTATCTCAAGCATATCAAACAGGTAAATTATTTGTTTATTTTAATACAAAAATTCACTGACAGCGAACGAATTTGGTTGTAGAGATTTGTTCAAATTAGCTCTATAACACATAAGTGACATATGCCGGCGACATAAGGGGAATTGACTTTTTATGTTACTGTGGCAACATGAAATAACGACGTTTGCGTGTATGGAATACACAAACAATATCTATGATAGCTATCGTTTTAGAATAAAACCACCTTTAGATCATGTTTTATTAAGCAATATGTTATGGACAAGATGAGACCGATAGCTCTCCACGTATTGATAATTAGCTAATGAACTCCGTTACGTCCATGCGGTTATATTCCTTTCGATATTCACAGTAGCCATTGAATGTGGTAGTTCTGTTCCTGATATTCGTACAGGAAATGTTGTATAAATATAAATAAAGCCATACTCTATTAGTATTAATTCTTGTTTTTTCTAATAATTATTTTCCTGGTCTCACTTCTCACGTTAGAGAATGATGCTCTGTTTATATATGTACAGTGGTCCACTCTCATTCATATTGTTCTTGATACAGTCGGTTAAACGTTCTCCGTATTTGGTGAAGGTTTCCGCACATCTGCTTTTTGCAGTTCCTCAAATAACAAATCCTCAAATTGCGTGTGACAGTCTGAACAGTGTACGCTAATGTGTGTACTCGATTCTCAATTCAGAACCCGACTTCGTTGTTTTGTGTGTGTGTGTGTGTGTGTGTGTAAAACTTCACCTCATGACCAGGCTAGTCTGTAACGTTAGTTGCCACCTGTCTCAGGTTTCCATTCAGTCTTCTGGTTCGAAGGCCCTATTAAAACAAAGTGTTCAAACAAGTGTTCAGTGTTGCTATCAATGGGCCCCGGGCCCCCGTCCCCCTAATGGTTTACTGTGTTTGTGTGTGTGTTCGTGCGTGCGTTTGCGTGTGTGTTTGCACACATAGGAAGGTGGGGCCATGACGCTGACGAGAGGATCCTTTACCTACTCCAGCGGCGAGGAATACCACGGGGAGTGGAAAGAAGGCAGGTCATTTTAGCTTCTTCCTATAACACCTTCTTTTAAAAATGACTTCAGCAAACTCCCCACCCCTTTTTATTCTTCTTTTTTTTTACAGTCCCACCAGGTCATGTTTATGCACAATTTTTGCATATATATATTGATATTAAAATTCAGTACACACCTTTGCTCTGTGCCAGCAGTGAATTTAATAAGTGTGTCTTTTGTTTAATCTCTTCAACCTGAGACATTCTATATACAGGAGATATTTAAAGTCATACAGGTCTATTAAAATAAAACTTTTTCGAACACGGACAGATGGGGGTGTGACTGGCAGAAATGGCATCGCTCGTTCCAGGGCTTCTGATTTTTTTCCGAAGCGGTTTTCTGTGCTGCGAAAAGTTTGATATCAATGAACATCCCAGACTCAATGGG
>JAOVYW010002037.1:0-15536 GCA_025775045.1 Hiodon tergisus
TGTGTGTGTGTTCGTGTGTGTGTGTGTGTGTGTGTGTGTGTGTGTGTGTGTGTGTGTGTGTGTGTGTGTGTGTGTGTATGTATATATATCCTCAAAGGCATTTTGTGATGTGGTTTTTGGACCCTATCGTCCAGCCATACTTGTCATCCATTTCAGGCTGCCACAAGTGTAATGAGATTTCACAGAACAATAAAATACCGAGAGAAAATTGGAGAGGAACACAAAGGAAGCCGTGCCATGGCATCTAGGTATTTGCCAATTATCTCCCCTCAGAAGTAGGAGCATTAAAGATCCGATGTGTAATTTACAGAGCGTCTCGGGCTGGAAAGGTTTTTGATTTAGCTGCTGATCAGTCGTTAACTGCTGGATTTATGTCTCTGTTTTGGATGTGCGTGGGGAGAGGTTTTTGCGCAGTGAGCACCTACATTCCTGCATGGCAATGTCGGGCGAAAGACTAAGGATATAAAGGTTGATTCCACCAACAGAAATCAGCGTTTTCATACCACAGGGAAATTTGTGAGGGACAACAGCAGCTGACTTTATAAGCATAATGTACTTCTGCTAGTTGACAGAAAACAAATCTATTTACTTAATGAGCAGTCAAGGTTTTTCAGCTTGGCATCTCAACAATTCTAAATCTGTTTGGTCTACAGAGTCTCCCATTCACAGCAATTATTGTGGGGTGATGTGGTTCTTTAAAAAATTAGGGTAATTACTGAGAACATGTGGCTTCCACTTATATTAAGAGATATGACGATTGTAGCATGTGAGGTGCTGCCTCTCAAGTGAGAGTAGGTCGTAAAATGACAGTGGTTTCTCATGACAGTCTGACACAGAGTGTGGGTGTTTAGACACTGTTTATAACACTGTGGCTAACAATTATGACCGCCCTTGGCTGCACAGTTGCATTGGACCAACGTTCTGGTCCTGTTCATTTTTCGTTGCTTGATTGATGAGAGTTTCCACTATTTTCAGAGACTTTCCCCGTTACATAAACATGATGAAGTATAAATTCAATGTGGACTTTTGACTGTGATTTTATGACAGGATTTTGTGTGCCTGCTGATTTGATGGTATGGCAAGCTTTGTAGCGTGCGGACGTCAAACTTAATTTTTTCCTCTCCTTTCACTGTGGTCGAACCCTTGGCTCAATTAAGCCCGCAAGCTGAAAAAGATTGGGCAGCTGACTACTCCAGAAGACGCTCCGGGCCAAGGCATGAGCGGCGCCGTGCCGTCCGTCTCGCCCAAATCCAGCCTCAGTTTCCATTCCCAGCAGGTGTTCATTAACATCCTGGAGACCATCGAGCCTGCAGTGGTGAACGCCGGACACGATCACGGCCAGCCGGACTCTGCCGCCAACCTTCTGACCAGCCTCAATGAGCTGGGGGAGCGACAATTGGTTAAAGTTGTTAAATGGGCGAAGGGGATGCCAGGTATCTAGGCTCATAATGCAGTTTAACAAATAGCAAGCTTGCCTCAAGAATGCATATCCTGGTAATTAAGTGGATAACTTTTGGTAGCTAAAATGCATCCTGTTTTTATCACTCATATTGGGATGCACAGGAAATAAGTAATTATTTATTCACTAGCGGGCCGTTAAAATCTAATTTTAAGCAAACAATGCTTTGAAAAAGCAAAATCAGTCTAACGTGAGAAATAAGGTCAGTTGAAAATACATTTTAATTTGTTTTTCTGCGGTTCTACAGGTTTCCCAAATCTGCATGTGGACGATCAAATGACTGTCATTCAGCACTCCTGGATGGGGGTTATGGTGTTTGCTTTGGGGTGGCGGTCTTACAAAAACGTGAACGCACGAATGCTGTACTTCGCACCTGACCTGGTATTCAATGAGTAAGTGGATTTGCAAAACCTTTCAAGGACACGAGTTTTATACAAAACTGAAGCAACTTAGACCTAGTGACACCACTCAGAAATGCTTTAATTTCTACCTCAGAGGTTTACAGGATAATGTTGGCAATATATACTTCCCCTGCACAGCCAGTGCATTTTCACTGGGCCTTCTGTCGTGTTCATTTAGTTCTGGAGTGTTGACAACTTTGGTTGTCAGTTCCAGTAAGAATGACAACACCCATTGTGAAAGATAACATGTTGGCTAGTCTGGTTAAAATAAACCCTTTAATCTTTAATGTGTCACTATTGGCTAGTCTTTCATCACACTCCCCCAGTCTTAGCAATCTCATTGGTTTGAGGCAATTTAATATGCGGCAAACTGGAAGACATGAGCAAAGGGGATTTGGTAGCTAATAGGATAAGTGATATATTCTATGCAATGCACTTTATTCAAAAGTAATACAAGATGTCTTGAGCACTTACATTTTTGAAGTTAAATAATTAATTTCCCCCCTAATTGGCTTTCCAGAGTGTATGAATAAAAAATGTAAAGTAAATTTAAAGTACCTGGCACAATACCTATAGTTGATCTGATCAATACCATGGATTTACTTTTTCAGTTTTTTAGAATATGTGGGCCTTGACCGCTATAAGGGCTCAAAAGGCCAGGGTCCCAGGACACAGGTCTCTGTGAGCATATATTTGAACTTTTTCACACTTTCAAAAATAAAACTAGAAGTTCATAAAAATCACACACATAACTTAAAACAAAATATATACGGAGGTATACTACCGGTCAAAAGTTTTAGAACACCCTCCATTTTTCCAGTTTTTATTTAAATTTACGCAGTTTAATGTCTCAATGTACTCTGAAATTAAAGCATTAAACAAATAAACAATTGGAGATAAAAAAAGAAATCATGGATTCGTTTGTTTAACAAAATTTTAAATTTTTGACTCATCAAAGTAGCCAGCTTTTACAGATATAACTGCCAAACACTCTAGTGGCATTCTTTCTACAATGGAAATAACAAATATTGTTCTGAAAGTTCTTCCCAACGCTGTTGCAGAAGTTCCCACAAATGTGTTGCACTTGTAGGTCGCTTTGCTTTCACCCTTCTGTCCAGTTCATCCCAAACCAGCTCCATGGGGTTTAAGTCTGGAGACTTGATTTGAAGCCTACCGTCTGATCTTTTCTTCCAAGGTAGTCCTGACATAGCCTGGAGGTATGTTTTGGGTCATTACCTTGCTGTAGGATGAACCCCTGACCAACTAGGCGTATACCAGAGGGTATTGCATGGTGCTGCAAAATGCTGTGGTAGGAGGTTTGGTTCAGGGTGCCAGTCACTCTGTGCAAGTCGCCGACTCTGGATCCAGCAAAAGAGCCCCAGACCCCAGATGTTTGACAGTTGGTGTCACACACCGAGGAACCATCCTTTCGCCTACTCAACGGCATAAAAAACCCCATGTGATAAACCGAAGATTTCAAATTTTGATTCATCGGTCCATAAGACCTTCTTCCAGTCTTCAGGAGTCCACTGGTGGTGCTTCATAGCCCAGACAAGCCTCTTTTACTTATTCTGCCATCTTAGCAATGGCTTTCTTACTGCCACTCGACCTATCAAACCTGCCGCTCGAAGTCTTCTCTTCAGTTGAAACTAAGACTTGTTAACTTCAACCAGTGTTAAGCTGTGCTTGAAGCTTTTGTCCTGTGAGCCGCCTATTACGCAAGCTGTTGACCCTCAGAAACTTTTCTTCTGATTCTGTTGTGGCTTTGGGTCTGCCAGACCTCTTCTTGTCAGAGTTTCCTCCAGTTTCCAAGTGCCTTTTGATGGTGTAGGAAACTGTACTTACTGACACCTTGGCTTTCTTTGAAATTTCTCTAAAGGAAAGACCTACACTTTTAAGGGTTATAATGGTCTGTCTGTCTTATACCAATATACTACTTCCTGCGGTACAATACTGTCCAAATAATGCTTAAGAGGGTGTAGTTGCACAGTCTCTTCCAACACTGCTTTTATACAGACAGAGGGTTTGTAAGTAATCAACAAAAGTTGGGACACCTGTAGGACCTCTAGGCTTTACTTCCATTGCTGCAGAACAGCTTAAATTTCATTAAAAACTGGAAAAATGGGGTTCTCAAACTTTTGACCGGTAGAGAATGTCTGGCCACATAGCAATTCATCCATCTTCCTCCCTCTCCTTCTTACCCAACCAAGCACAGAGGTTAATTAGCTGGGTCAAGTCGGTGGAGTTCTGGGGATTGTAGTTTTGGGGCAGATATGTTCCTCCGGTCTATTTCTATAAAGTTACCTGAGATTATTATTCATTCCATCAGGAACATCAGATAGAAATCAGAATCAAATACAATTTATGGTGGCAGAGTGGTATGGTATTTTAACCGGAGGCTGTGGTGAATGTTTAATGGTAGACGGCCGATTGTGTAATGAATTGTAATGTTTACCCTTTCTGGTCCCACTGCCCAGTCAGCGGATGCACGTCTCCAGTATGTATGAGCACTGCGTAAGAATGAGGCATCTGGCCCAGGAGTTTGACCTTTTGCAGGTTTCTCAGGAGGAGTTCCTCTGCATGAAGGCGCTGGTCCTCTTCAGCATCAGTGAGTATCAGAGCTTTCTGACTGCGCGCCAGCCCTTTAAAACTTATAGCCTTCAGTAAATAAACTGAAAAATCAAAGCGTCATCTGAATGGGAAATATTCACCCATCATTGACAATTGACGTATATATGTTTTTTTCTCAAAGAAAGAGTGTAATTTGAACATTTCATCAACTGCTTGCAGTTCCAGTGGAAGGCCTAAGAAGTCAGAAGTACTTCGACGAGTTGCGGATGACCTACATTAATGAGCTGGATCGCCTGGTCAGCTACAACAGCAAGACCAACCAATCAGAAAGGTTCCATCAGCTGACGCGTCTCATGGATTCTCTCCAACCAGTGAGAGTCCTGATACGTCACACTGGGAATATATATATATATATATAAATATACATATACATATATTTTAACAGTGATATTGCTTTTAATGAATGTGTTTTTTCCCCTCTCTCTTTCTCTACACAGATTGTGAGGAAGCTACACCAGTTCACGTTCGATCTTTTCGTACAGGCACAGTCACTTCCCACAAAGGTTAACTTTCCCGAGATGATCTCTGAGATCATCTCTGTCCAGGTGCCAAAGATCCTTTCTGGCATGGTAAAGCCCATCCTGTTCAACAAGTAGCATGGTTAGCTGTCATTCCTGTCCGTTAACCCACTTCTTGAAGTTTTTATCTGTTTATTTACTGACTTTACTGACTTCAGTATTGATTGTTTTTTGTTTCTATTTAATGAAAAAATTTACCATTTAAAATAATTACAGTAGTTCTAGATGCTTACCAGATTAAATCATTTTCGGGGGAAAGTAGTGTTTTCAGCATTTAGAGTGAAAATGTTTTCTCTGGCTTACGTAGAAATGCATTTCCAAAATGTTTTCGCTGCTGTACATAGAAATGCATTTCCAGGATGTTCTCTCTGACTTACATTTAACCCTGGAAAGCCAAGATTAGAGGAAGGGACAAGTTTTTGGGGCAGAAAGTGTTAGGTTTAAGCATAAACATACATAGCTTGCCATACCTTAATGTTTTTATTCATTGTTTCAAAGATCTATTGTCTGCACATTTAAATGTTTCCCTGTAAAAAATAAAAAAATACAAAATCCATTTAAAAAAATGTATGCACTATTTTATTTAAGCACGTACAGTTTTAATGCCATAATCTCTATATGATGTATCTCTCGCTGTGTGTGTATGTAAATACATACAGGTGTGCCCTGCATTGTTCATACAATCTTAACGACTTTCTGATATTGTTGATTGGAAAATGGAATCTGGAAAATGTTGATTATGGAAAATTAAACAAAACCAAATAATTGAAATAATTGAATGCATTTATAATGGATTAATAAATTATTATTATTATTATTATTATTTTTATTTTTTTTGCTGTTTTTTAGAATTTAGTGGACTGATTGTAATAGGGTATTCATTATGTTTTATTTTTTATTAATATTTTCATAATGTAGTCAACTTCCAAAGCCTTATCTGTGGTCTTTGGTTTGACAGCTGAGGCTCGCTTATCTGTTTGGTAAGTGTTTAAGCATTAATTGAAATCTGCATGTATGTTTTTTCAGTTGATTTCATTCTTAAATGAAGCACATTTGTGTTGTTATAGTAAAGATGTCATTGCATTTTGTTGTTTTCTGTGTGGTCTTATTTAGATAAATAGGCCACATCAAAGAGGTTGTATTTTGTCTAGTTTTTTTGTAAATAAATACGTTGCTTTGCTTATATACAATTTTATGCATTTGAAACTAATGTTTCAGGTATCCTCAAAGATACAAGCATCATTGTACACACACAGATTATACAATTCGGTGTGAATTTTTTGAAGTTTTCCAAAGAGAAATGCCTACTTGTTTGAATAAAAAGCAAAATAATCGTACAGACAGGTATGCTAAATGCTGTTATTATGTCTGGTCTCTGCAATCTTTTGAAATCAAAATCTACACAAGCCTTTTCTCTTATTTTATCTTGCAGAATTTCTAGTTCTGACTTTATTTAAACACATACCTTTGTTTATGCCGACGTTTGTTTATATTACTCGACACACTGAAATAGACCTTAGTCGTAGAAAATTACCTTGTCTCTCCGAAGCCAAAGTGTTTTGGCTTTTAATGAAAGAAATCTTATCTCTTCTGACCTAAAACACCGTACATTACGGTTGTATTTCTATTTCCTATTTTCTTTGAACACAAACTGCACAGAATGTTTTTTGTGCCTTCAGGGACCAAACCACAAAAACTTTCCTGATATTGGAAGCAGTGAACGCGGCACTTGCTTTCTCTGCGAAACTGTGCGTGTCAGCTTTCACAATCAATTATGGCAGAAAGCTCACTTAGGCGGACACACCGAGCTTTAGCATCAATACCAGGGCCTTTCCTTGGTCCTGAACGCCTGGCTTTACCCGGCACGCTGAGCTGCTGAGAACAGAGCACTGCCTGGTGTTAGGACGGATGCAGTGGCTAAATAACGGCACCCATCTGCACCTGCCAGGGAGTCTCTCATCTACTCTGCTATCTCGTACGGGCTGCCCGGCACGCCGTGTGCAAAACTAAACTCGGCGGGAAGGCGGGTGGACCGGAGGTCGTCAGTCGTACTAGTGACTTCCCTCGTTTGGTGGACAAGGTGCAGAGATGCAGTAGTAGAATTGGCGGTCACCACTTGGGTGGGAATCTGGAACATAATTGGTGGTTCCAAATAAGAATTTTTTTTTATTTTTATGAATGCACTAAACATCCACTTGACTGGATCATTTACTGTGGCCTAAGACTTACTGTATTAGTTCACCATCAAAATGCAGCTCCCGGTGATTCTTGCACCATTGCATTTGATCAGCAGATTCATAATTATGCTGATTATGCGCAGTCAATTCATGTATAACTAACTGGATGACGGCGGCAAATATTCTATTTACACTTACAGTTTTAGCAACGTCGCGCTAAAAACACCGTCCTACTGTTCTCCCCCTGCTACACTTTTTCCTGGGGTGCGAGTTTATCCTTGAAACCGACCACGCCCCCCCCAGTGGCTGCACAAAATGAAGGACACAAATTCCCAGATGGTTTTTTGGCACCCCAGCCTTTCCGGTACCGAGTGGACCGCAGGCCAGGGGCTGTCAATGCAGCCTGCCACCAATTCTACCACTGCACATCTGGTAAGCTGTGAGCGCGAGAGTATTCCCAATCTCTGCACTTGTGTCTGTCGTCCGTTTGTTTTGTTGGTTTCGGTTCCCGTTTGGGATTCATTATTTCTGCCGTTCGTTATTTAGTGGTAAACATCTGGCAACATCTGCTTGGCTTTGCTTCAACTAGCCAGAGCCATAGCCTTGTAAGTAAAGGTTTTGGAATGTTTTGGAATAAACTATTTTGGGCTGCCCGTTCAAGAGCCTTTAATCTCTGGATGAACACTTTGCACGTGGGACTTGCAGAGGAGGCCAGAGAACTTGGATCTGCCCAATCTATCACCAATTCGCTCATTAAATGAATTATATACCAAAAATATAACAAATATTGCCAGAAGAAAAGCAGCATAGCTGACAGGAAAAGAAAAAGCTAACCAAATCTGTTGCCAGAACGGCAAATCAAACATAGTGGAAGTATGAAGTGAAACTTGTCATTCGTCATATGTGATAGGGCTCTATTCTCAAGATTCAACTGGCTCAGGGGAACATTGTTAGATTAACCATATTAACCCTTCCTGAAAAAATCTAGCATGGACACCTGACACGTTTATCTACAAAAAGGAACGTCTTCACAATAATATTTATTGTCGGTGGGAATGTTAGTGCACGCCCTTATCTAAGTATTGATTAGAACAAGTATAGTTGCCTACAGTAGAAGAATGGTCCTTGGAGAGTTGTGTTGGCTACATTGGAAAGAAACATTTAGAGAAATAACCAGATGCTAGTCTGTGGGCTGATTAACCAGACTAGTGAGGGTTAATAAGTTTCTTGGTTATGTGTTCAAAGGAACTACAATAATAACTTTATTTGTATAGCACCTATCATGCAAACCACCTCAGAGTGCTTTACAATACAATAAATGTAAGAAGTAAGATTAATAATTAAATAAAATAATTAATTTCAAAATAAAAAAAAAACAGAGCAAGGAAAAAGCTAAAGTATAGTAAAGCAAAAAATAAAAAATAATGATTTATTGACTAAAATAAAAATGTGTTAATATGGAACCCAGGAAGAGACTTTTTATTACCAATTATTACTTACTTTTTTTCCTGCGAACACGGTCGTAAAAAAAACAAAAAAAACATAATACTTGGCCGTTTTATGTTCTCATTTCCCCCTCTGCAAATTTTCAGAAAGAGACGTGTTGGAGGAAAAAAATTTTAACTACAGACTTGGCCAAATACAGAAATTACTCGAATTACTCTAATGTTAACAGTAACAATATCGAACACACACAGAAGTTATATAAAGATGTATCTGTAAATTACAGAAGCAAACAATTAACCTTAGCATCAGAATGAACGCACATTAATTAAACATGTATTTTCTCCATATTTGAATATAGCCTATTCTTATATAACATTTGTTCAAGAATACATTAGGACACCATAGAAAAAATATATATATATTTTAAAAAACACCCTGTCCATAAAACAAGATAACATTTTTTTTTTTTTGGCAGCTTAATCTAAAATTAAATTAATTTATTTTACTCATGGCAGCAATAACCTTCCAGCTTAGAGAGAGAGAGAGAAAAAAAGGAAATATTAATTTACAACACAACCCTTCCATAAAGCTTAGGGGGCTTATTTTGCCTTATTCTTTCCTGGGCTCTGGACATTAAGATGTTAAGACCTTCACATTTATTTGAACGGCGTACCATGGAAAATAAAAAGGCAGAAATTTCGTGAGAAAACGTAGTTTTCAGATGAAGTAACATTTGTGATGTTTATCCTGTGTTTAGTTATAACTTCTCCCACCGCCCTGCTGAAGGGGTTGGACCCTACGATAAGCAGTGATCAAGTGCAGGACGACCCTCTTTGCAATTTGAGGATTTCCACCGAGTGTGTGTCCAAAGGAAGAGAAAGGGCTATGGTGTGTCCCTGTGTGCAGAGACACAGCATGGATGGAGTTAAAAGAAAACCACCAGAGAGCAAACGCAATCAGGAGATGGTGGAGCAAAGTGGTGTTGGAATCAGCAGTAAGGGAGACGTGAGGTGGAAGGTGAGGTAATTCACAAGGCCTATGCCCTGGGATTGACAGATCTATAATAGCCTCTTTTCAGTTTAGATGCAAAAATAATTTTAAAACTCGGATCATTTCCAACTGTTTCACAGCCTCTCTGACAAAACCTGAAATATGTGTGTGTGTGTGGGGGGGGGGGTTATCAACTTCATCAAAGTCATGGAGACCTTACATTGCCCTTCAACAGAATGAATACACATATTCAGTATGCTCAGTGCTAGCTTCAGTAGGTTGCATCCAGGAGAGTAAGCCCCTTATTCACTAAATGTATTAAACAGCTGACCAGGTAATTCGATTTCATATTTTCAGATGTGCAATTTGGATGTGGTATATGGCACTTTTTAAAATAATCTAAAATACATATGATTTGTTGTAGCTGCATTGGTACAGATGTGTGTGCAGATTTTATAAAATATTTTTCTAATTGTAAGTTAAAATAAATCTTTTCTATAACTCCTGGTCAAACTAAAATCCTTTAAAACACATTTAAAATAATGCAGCCTACCCAAATGAGTTTAGTTGAGCACAGTTACCGTCCACAGTGTTATGCCGAACTGCAAATGCAATGACCTAAACTGACATGATGGAGAATGTGATGAGCTAAGTACGGGCAGTTTTGGGGTTTTTTAAAATCAATACACCATCTCCCCAACCACGTAATATTCTTGAGAATTGCATCCCCTTGTCACACGTTTGACCATTTAAATTGATCTGTTCTAGTTCAACAAACTTACGAAATGGCTGTAAGATATTATTAAACTGAAGTGGATAAAATATCAACAACAAAAAAATTGTGCCATGAGAACCGCTTTTTGGAACGTCTCTAATGCTCTGAAACATCTAATTTATATGCAAATTTTGCGCTGATTTACCTCCATACTTTTATTGTCCATTTCGCTCCAATCCACTCTGCTACAGTCCAGTGGTGCGTGTCGTGAGGCTTCATAGCGGTTCAGAAAACCTGTTCAAAAGAACATTGCTTCGATGTGCACCCACTTTGCAGATTTCGTAAAAACATAATGAGGCAATAATGATTAAACGTTTAAAATCTAACAATCGGTTAAATAATGAAAATGTCTCCTACCTTTTGCCAATTAAACATGTACCTGGCAAAGTTATTAATGCCACCTCTCAAAAGTTGACCCCTTGTTATCTCTACAGCTGTATAATGCTGTATAATGGAGTAAGTTATCAGGTAGGTGCTGGAAACTGAAACGTGGTGAAAAATATATATTTATGTTGCAACTTTTTAAAGGTGAAATGTGTCATTACAATTGTTCTAAGAATTTGTTTATTCATGTTTACGCGTGGGCAAGTAATGATTTGGAAAGTTCTCCTTACAATTGCCTCGTCGATTTTCGCACAGAATTCCAAACGATCACAAAACACTGCTCTCTGCTGGAGGGAAAATCAAAGAGCTAGGGTATACTGTTCTTTTGAGAATCATTGGAGTAAAATGTTATGAAGTTAGAAAAATAAGATAATATAGCAAACATTTTAATAGATTAACTTGGATACTGTATACAATGTTTCCTAAAAATAATTGTACGTTTAAATGGTTAAAAATTTGCCAAACTCTATCTTTTAACTACATTTGAGAGTCCTGCTTCAGCGGTTTTTATTGAACAATAAATAATAAAACGATCTGTAAATTGCACAAGTTGTCTGAAGGAAATATGACAAAAAGCTTAACTTATTGAAGTGGTTACTCCTACTCAAGGGTTCCCTTACAAAAAAGTCCTGTGATTTACTGCAGGAACCCTGAATAAAATTCCAGCAGGGTTTGCAGGATTTACTGTGCACAATAAAACATGCCTTTCTGAAGTAACATTATTTATAAACCAAGTTTCCTGAAGGATTGCTTCAGCTTGTGGAATTGACCAGCGTGTGGGCTCCTGTACAAAAACAATCAACAAACTGTGTAACTTTGTCAAATTTATTGTCACTTAAAATAAATCACAATTCATTTTTATCTGTAAAAAAAAAGAAAAGAAACAACAACAAAAAAAAAAACATTGATCTGTTTATAACAGCAGATGTGTGTCGCTATGTGCAGGATAACTGAAAACCTACAATCAGAGCCAGGAAAAGTCGTTTTCCTCCAACTATGACTGGGTGGCAGGAACACCTCGGTTGCGGAAGATATCCCGAACGGCAGCGGTCAAAACCGATGCCTAAGAAAACTGTACTGAAGTCTGGAACTCTCATCATCTCACTGGATTTGCCCAAATCCACGGTTAGCGTCCATGGCTGATAATACCTTTGCCTTTGTCACGCCTGCTGCTACCTCTTCTAGAGGGACCTCCGTTCGTTGCTTTGTTAAAATCCGGTGGGCCGATGGAATGCTGTTCCATGCTGTTAACAAACTCAGTTGGCTCGGTTTCTTCCTAAGTGTTTGTTTTCAGGGCTACTGCCGCTTATCTGGACGCGTGAACCGCCGGTGCAACTTTGGGATGTCTGAATGGATGGTGCACATCTCAGTCGTCTTCATACTCACTAAACATATCAGTGTCTGTGGCTTTTTCATTATTAAAAACATTCTGAATCAAGTCTAGTTTAAGACCAACTGACCATCCAAGCATTGCCTGAATTTCCATTTAGAACATTTTCACCATATATTTATTGACATTTAAGCGTTTTCTTGCTCTTAGGTGCCATCTGCTGACCAAAATATGTAACTAATTTAGGGCAGGATTTTAAGTCGCGCCACTGTTCTCTCTGTGTATTTGGTTGAAGTTTGCTACTTTTAACTGCGCAACATGTTCTGTTTTACTCTGTTCACACAATAGTTCAAATGGAAACTTTATTTTTTACTTCGTTCATGAACTTGAACGAATACCTTAGCATCGCTACGAAGTGTTTTTTTTTTTTTTAGGTGACTCTGGCTCACCTCAAAATCTTAGGGCTAATCGTTTTGGCTTTTTGAAAAGCACTAGAAAGAAACAACGTTGATACTTCAGATGGAATTTGCATTGATTCCATTGCCCACAATGGTCCAAAATAAATGAATTAATAAATAGTAATAAATATTTATTCAATATATTGTTTATCAATGTACTTAATACATATTTACGTTTTTAGGATGACTAGACACATGGCAATGAAGAACAAAAAGAAAACTTTTAAATAAAATAAAATCTATCCAGGTGTAAGGATTACTAAAACTAAGTTTATAATTTCGGTTTAGTGTTTTGCACTATAACATTTAAAAAAAACACAAATAACAACAACAAGACTGAGTGATCTTCATAAAGTTAATTAACTTGCATTGTCCCATATATACAAATGCAGTCCCTGACAGTAAATAGACATTCTCCAAGTTCTTTGAACGTTTTAGTGAGTCTATTGATTTACTTTTTTTGTCCAAAGTGACGAAGTTATTTTGGTAAGGTAGTTCCACTCAAACGTATGCCTTGTTGCTTCATCCCTGGAGATTCTATATAAAACATAAAAAATAAAATCATGTGAATAAATACATAATCATAATATTAATTAAAATTTAAAATGAAAAGCTTATTTTTTCCGTCCAATTTATAGAAAAATACTTTTCAAATACACGTTTGTTATATTCTCCCCTTGTTCATATTTGGCCTTCTTAGATTATAATGAACGTGTTTCTTCCGAATTTAAGAACGGAAAATATACTGCTCATGGGCTGCGGTTTGTGCTTTCCCAGCGATGAATGACTTGTGAGGAGGGGACACACGAGACATGTCCGTGTCTACTGTTAAATGTGATTCTGTTGCTGGCTGTTGTTTCTTCAGTTGAAATAAAGACATTATTGTGCATACTGCGAAGCAGTTTTAGGAGGAATATGGTTGCAACTGATGTTGTCATGAAGGGGAAATGGCCCTGTTCCACTCTTCGATTAGACTATTCATTTTACTTTATACCTCCCAGCGGGTTTAAAGTGTCAGCCGAAGTCATAGAGGCAGTTCCTCCATTTTAGAAGCCTAATACAGTTATATAACAAACAGATGGTGAAATTATTATATTTAGAAATCATACAGCAACCACCATACAAATACATATTAATGGAGGGGCGTACACTCATGTTTCACACCTTGCCAGAGGAAAGGTGGTATGAGGTGCATAGGCTTAGCATAAAAGATTGTCACTTTATTGTCGTCATTGCAAACACATGTTTTAACTCCGATTTTTTGATTGAGTTATACTGTTATCCTTTTAATTCGGTACGAGACGACAAGTTAACCTCGACAATATCGAACCGGAAGTGGATTCCTGCTTCGGTATAGCGGTTTTTTAGAACTATGTAATATTTAACGTTTCGTTAAAAATTTAAATATTTCAAAGGAACTTTTATTATGAACAATTTAGCATCGCGTGAACGATGAGTATTTTTTAATTATAGTGCCAGGTATATCCTTTTTAAAGTCATGCGATTGGTCGTCTTTTGATGACGTTTCATGTTTACTTCCACGCAACAATTGCGAAAACATGGCGGAATTGGACGGGTCTAACAAAACTTTAGTATGCTAATAAATTATTTGTAATATACTGTATTTAACTGACACTACTTGTATCGCAGTTGCTTTATTTTAGTTATTTAAAAAATATGATATTTGCAATTTGGCTCAATGCAGTTGTTGCATATCGCAGATTAACGCTGGGACCCATATAAAAACAATATGCTGTTCACATTATTTTAAATTGTATTTAGTATGTAACTATCTTGTTTTGTTTCTTCTACTCATATAAACAACTATTTCATACAGTTCTGTAAAGTGTGATTTGCAAGATAACCAAAGTCTTGATTTTGTTCCATCCTAACTGAACGTCAAGACAAATGATCAGAGTATAACAGACTATATCGTCTGATTTAATCAATTTGATGAGTACGCAGCATAAAAAATATATATGTATGCCCTAATTCAATGCTTTAGTTGAGTGCTATTTAAAATATAATCTTTATACACGAACCCATGTAAACCGAGGGTGCGAGCTCCGGAAATGAGGACACAATCCTCGTTTGCAGGGCTCGCCGATGTGTCTATTTCAGAAGATGTTCCAGTCGCCTCTCCACCACACGATGATTAGTTCTCCACACTAGTGTAAGATATGTTTGGTTAGAGAAGTAGGGGGGAATAGAACATGCCGTTTTTTTTTGTTTTTTTTAATATCCACCCAACAGGTGGTAAGTCTATATAATGAATTAACTTCATGATAATTAGCATCCGTATATCTAATCGATTTACTTGTCAAAACAATTTGACCGAAGTGAATATTTTTTCAGTAGAACTTTTTTTAAATCTTAGGTGTAACTTTTCTCCCTAAAAATCAAGTTACAGTCTAAACAATTTTTAGAAGTTACAGACTGGTTTAGCCAGTACGAAAGCAGTAGACTTACTTATTTTTAGATATAGCAAATTTCTTCTGTCTTCTTTGTCTATTTGGGGGGGAAAGCTAAGCATTATTAAAGGCTGTAAGTATGAGCACAGGTTTCACAATATACTTGTACCACACAGCCAGAATAGTACTAGTTGGCAATTAAAATATAATAATAATAATAATAATAATAATAATAATAATAATAATAATAATAATGTAAGAATTTACTGTGTCCTCTTCAGTTTAAAATGAGTAGCAGGTACCTTGAAAACTATATTTTTATTATACTAAATAAGAAAGTAAATATGTTAAACAATTTAATAGATGTAAGGATTTGTCTGAATGTTGCTGTAGAACTACTGTGATAGTGTAGCTTTCCTTCCTCACAACTTTATATTTTCTTTTGACTACCAAATCTGAACATGATCCCAATTCGATCAGCTTATGCGTTTCTTTTGACTACCAAATCTGAACATGATCCCAATTCGATCAGCTTATGCGTTTCTTTTGACTACCA
>JAOVYW010002038.1:0-15534 GCA_025775045.1 Hiodon tergisus
CTTCCAAACCATAACATCATTCCATCAGATAACCCATCATCCCACCATATAATTTGCACATCAAACCATGTTTATTGCAGTCACCACATTTCGTCAGATGAGCAATTAACCCAGTGGAACCACCATAGTTACAAGCCACATTATTACGCAAGTGCCAGTAGGTAATTTAAGATATTTATATTATATAGTTTCATGAGGGAATGAAATATAGACATTTTTCAATCACACATTGATAATCAAGTAAATCATGGCAAAAACAATACAGTTATACCATACATTTTGGACATAAGTACAGACTACAATTGTGTATCAGTATGCAAAGGAAAGTATTATTGTAAATAGCAGGACAGAGTAAGAATGAAATTTGTATGCTGATAAACTTAATTTGCTCAGCTCACCATTTTTGCCATTTTATGACATAATCTTTTTTATACATTCTTTTAAGACAGGTCCTGAAAGAAAGACTATACTCAATTTTAAAGCCAGTGTGATCTGTGGTTCTTTAGGCATACATACTGAGACATAGCACCCTTAGCCCTATGCCTTAAGATGGATGCTGAGTCGGACTTATTTAAAGAGTCGGTTAAAAGTTTTTGACAATCGCGGGTTGCATTATTCAGGCTTGTTTTAATATTATGTCCCCTTATTGTCGTTTTATTTTAGAGGCATCACAATCCAATCACATCCCATTAGTCACTCAAGGTTAACGTGATATCTACAGCAATCCCTTAACTCCATGTGAGCAGTTCTTTCTCTGAATGGACAGTCACAATAATCATGCCGACGCAAGGAATCCCAGGTCTCGGGACAAAACATACGCACATACGCAACACTGAACTGCACCGAAGTCATCAGCCATAGCACAAACCACATGGAAATTTAACACACTCCTCACAAGTGCAACTGTGTGAAGTTGGCTACCAAACCAAATGACCAATGCCCATTAGGTTTAGTGAGAAAACCATACCTCTTCAGTAAAAATGTTGACCGTTGTCTTAATTAAGCCAATTCTTTTCGCTGTATGATGTTTGCCGTCAAGTTCATTCTCGAACCATGATAATATTGGGGCAAATGGGAAAATGATAGAAAAAAAACTAAAACAATTTGTTATTTTCCAAATGTATTGGGAAAGAGAGAAAGAGACTGTGCCACGCGTCCGTCTCGAATACACGCACGGGAGAGGTCCGGGCACGCTCATCAGCACCGGCTGAGGATCAGGCTAATTACAAACAGTATTTAACGACCTGTGATCCCTCAGTAGGTGCTGGAGTTGGTAGAGGAGCCGGGCGAGAAAACGACGGGGAAAAGCGGCGAGTGAAAAAGCAGAAGAACGAGTTGACGCGACGAACTGAATGCCGACATTTCGTCTCGGGTTAAGTTTAATCATAGCGGTATTTTGTTTAGTTTGTTATTTTGGTTTGTTATTTTAGTTTATTGTGTTTGGGGTGAACCCGTGAGGGGAGGCCCTGAAGAGTGATTATTGTTTATTTTCTGTTTACTTAAATGAAGCCGGAGAACCCGGAAGTGTCTATACCGATTATTCCCGAACCAAGCACGTCGGCGTGCTACACTGACATAGACAGGAATTCCCTTAGAAGATTACGTTTGAGTAGCCCCGGAGTGAGACCCCTGTCTTCTAATACGGAGTTCCTTTTCTTGCTGTGGGGGCACTTTCAGGAGAACAGGGCATCTGTTGTTCCCAGATGTTTTTTGAATGAATACCCTGTTTTGATCCCACAAAAATGTTCTTTATTCCTGTTCTGGCTTTTTTTTTTGGTGAGACACGTGGGTAGAATGTTTAAATGTACTCAATGTCATACAAGCACCAATTAACTGATTCAGTAAAATACTAACCAAATATGCAGCTTGATGGCTGTATTTAGGTCTGCCTCGATCTGTCTACTTGTAACGATTGTAAAGACCTTAAAAGAGCTTTGGAAAGCCAGTGCGGAGATTTTTTTATTTTATTTTAATAGATAAGACCGAATGATCTTTAAAAAAAAAACGCATGACTGCTGCGGGTCCAAAATGTCATCCAGGGATGCTTAGCTGGACAGTCTCTTCTCTACAGAATGCATTGCTGTGGGTTCTGTTTTATTCCTGACATTTCATACTGTTTATTACTCTGATACATATTAAAATGAGTCTAACCTCTCCCAGCACTATTTATTACTATTAGTTTTTTATTTTCTTAAGAAAGCATAACATACTGTAGATCGAGCAAATGTACATTGAATAATTTATTACCAGAAATGTTTGCTGAATTGATTCCTGGTAATTGAACATGCTGTTTTGTCATTCCAGTTTATGGAACCTGAGTTACGATGATGAATGGAAATAGTCATTTTCCCCAACTCCGCTGGAGCATGATTCACGCTGAGAGTGAAATATGCAACGCGAGGGCAAACTTTCTCCCACACATCACCATATTTCACCAGGACAAGCCGGGCAATTTGGCCTGCGGTTCTCCAGACACGTATCAGAGAGACGACGTTAACAATGCAATTTCATTTGGACGTTTTACATCTGTAAACAATAATGTGGCGATAGGTGCTGAAAGTGGGAAAAATTTAAGGCCGTGCTCTGCAGACACCCATTGGCAGCCACTCTGTAGAGAACAAGTGTGGAACAGTGATGGCAAAGATAGCTTCAGGATTGCTGGCAATTTGACCTGACAAATTTGACCCTCTGTCTTTGTGTAGTCATCATCCATCTTTCCTTGTATTACCCTATTTTTTCTCTCCATCAGGGAGCCGTTGCATTTTAGAAATGTATCAAATTAAAAATCAAGACTACAGTCTCTGGTCAGTATCTGATGGGTTTTATAGTCACATAGTTTTAACAACAATTTTATTATTGGTTTTCAAGAAACCATTAACCATTTTATTTCAACCTAAGAATTCTAATTAACATAGTGAATGTGAAGACTTACAAAAGACTCTGGCATGCAAAATTTGTTATGAGCCCCCTTAGTTGAAATATGCAAATGTAGTCATACTTGTGCGACAGTAATCCAGACTGCAGGACAGGGTGTCATTTAAGATAATAAAATCCCGTTAATCCCCCCAAAAAACTGCATGTGAGCTAGCTAGCAATAATCTGAAATGCGCAGTGGTTAGAGTGTTCAGTTATTATAGTTAGAGTCACTATGGTTTCAATTAGAACTATATGATTAGTAAAAATATTATTATTTGTACAGTAGCTACAAACCTTGTTCTGGGAGTGATCTTACTTACATCAACCAGTAATGAAATAATGCCATCTCAGTACCCACGCAGCATTTACACACATTGGTTGAAACAACTTCAGGCTGAATGTTACTCCTGTTTTTAAATTTTTTTCTCGTATGCCGTCCCACAATAAATAAAAGGGCCAAATGTATTCGGTACTTTACTTATAAAAGTGACTTTGTATGCAATGTTTGACAAGAAACTTAATTTAAGAATGGCAAAAATTCATAGATTGAGATGGAGATTTCATAACACTTTATATTCTAATGTGGTAAAACCTATGAAATGATACTGTGATTTTTACCACTCTGGAAATCTTAAAAGCTCAATGTTTGATTTCTTAAAAGCCAAGCATTTTGCTTTGGCTTTCATCACTCAACTCTTTCATGTATTATTCTCAAAAGGATACTGTACAGTAATGCAGTAAGTTTGAAGCCCGTCAGGGCGATTTGCACCACAGTGTGTTGTCGTGATTGATTGGTACCATAGGGTTTGGGAGCCACCTTCTGCCTCTGTTGGCTCTAGAGGCTTTCAAGGCCTAACAGGATGTGACATGTTTCGCATGTAGATGTCAGCAACATATGCTGAGTGAACTCTCATGACTCTATTTGTTAATGAAAGCACCAAAAAATCCCTTGATTCACAAATCAATCTGATACTATATCACATAACATCTTCTGTCCTCTAACCGGATACAGCACTCACCCTTCTTTTTGGTCACCTCTATGGCGTTTAGATGAAGATCGTTCCACAAATCTGGGTTCATGAATATTCATTTCCAGTCATGCCTGGCACACATTTTGATTCAAAATGATTGGCGGTTATACAAATTCAACACAAATCGATAGTGATTAGAATCAGAACCAAACAAGTAGGGGTTTCACTGCTTCTGCATATTCATGAACATCTGCCTTTACAATTTACCACTTCATCAGGGACAGAACTTGTAATATTAAAACTACTATAAGTTCTTATATCTTGTTAGTAAACAAATGTATTCAGCAACTCCTCCACCTGATGCATAGGTAAAGAAAAAGCCCTTTAATTTACAAGCATTTGAATGCTGGATTGGAGACTAAAATAACTGAACCGTATGGATCTGGATATGGAATGCTACTAGGGAATAGTTAAACACAAGAAAAAGGCCTGGCTAGTATGAATCATCCATTAGAGGAAACATGATCTCATGCAACCTTAACCAAGGCCACTGTTTAATGGGAAGGCCTTGAAGAAGCATCTGTACAAGGACCAATTTCACTTCTCCTTGTAGATGCATACTGGTTTTCAGCTTTTTATCTTCCCATGAATTTAGTGAAATATGAATTCTGTGGCTTGGCCCACTCAGCTCTGCAGCATACTTCGCCTGAGATCTGAGTGGCTTTCCACTGACAGCCCCTGGTTTTCCATAGGTCTGTATTGCTTGTGGCATCTATTGATTTAACAGGAGAGCCCCTGTCCCCCTGTCAATGTCTTTTGTTATCAAGGGGAACAAATTTAATCTTACCCCTGGGTGCAATATAATTCCAGTTGATGCATTTAAACTTGATATCCAAACCACTGTGTCCCATCCAAAGGCAAGTCAAGAGAATAAGGATAAAGGGGATTGACACCAGATGCCCTGGCACACGTTGCAGGGTCAGAGTTATCCTCATTGCGGTGGACCTTCTACGCAGACGAGTGGGGGTCAGGGATCTGACAAAGCCTGGGTTTATGTAGATTCAATCCACTGTGACTCACCATCTTCCCTCTAATGCCATGACCTGCACATTCACATCTCACATTGGGAACTCTGAAGTATTACTTTCTGGCGTACCAGCTTTGACAACCCAAAGGAATCATATTTAAATGGCGAGCTTCCCTCGCCTTTGTACTTATTCTGGGACCTGAGAGATAATGAAGGCCACGATGGGCAGAAGTGATTTTGCAAAGAGGGATGCATTCTCACTCTCAAGTATGTGGCATTACTCTCATGGCTTGTGTAGTATTAGAGGTGTTATTTCAGAATTGACATATCGTTTTTTTTAATACAGCACTAGGCAAAAAAATTGCAATAAGAGGATTCTTTCTGCTTTGCCACCTCTTTCTGGCCAGATCTGAGAAGGATCCAATTAACCCGGGTTACAGCCAGTGCAACAGTCCTAGCAATAGCTGTCCAATACACTCAGGAGTTCAGTCCACACTATTAAAAGGAAAACATTGGGATGCTACACACTTATCTAATTGAAACCTCTGGGAATGATGTATTGAGCTTGAGAAAAGTAAATAGTTGAAAGTGAAGAGTTCAGAATATCAGAAACATTGAGGCAAACGAGAGCTACATTTTCTGCTCAGTCCTTATTACAATAGGCTGAGGGTTGGTGCTAATACATGTGGAGCAGTGGAGGATTAACAAACTATGGGCACAAACAAATGCTTGTATACAAAATCCATTTAAAGTTTCAGAGATTGTTATAAAAACCTATAAAAAGATGATCTCTAAGAATTCGGACTGTCAATCAAATTCTTATTAGGAGGACACGATTAAAAACAAACGAATTGGTGAGTCCCGTATGACGCTTGAAAATTACGAGAAGCCACATTTGTCAAATTAAGTGAAATCTGTGGTATTGATTCCCGCTAACTGAGGTGAATTAGCAAATAAATGAGGGCTTGGCAAAGGCTCCTCCTAGGGGATTTTGGTACCTACAGGGCAGAGAAAACAGCTCTCTATATGCTTTCTATGCACTTCATTAGAACCATGGTGAACAACTGTGAACGAAACACTTGCTTTTTCACCTGTGGGCATAGACTTATGATAAATATCAGTGCAGTGATGTTTGGTGAATTCATAAACATTTATATGCATGTTATTAAACTGTGCAATGATATGACACTTGAAGACAGAGGGCATAGTTTAGCAAACCCAGCATCTGGTCCTTTGTAGCAGTGTCCCATGACCATGGTTTCCATAGCATCAATTTGTGTAGTTAGGTTTGCAACAAACTTTATCGTTTTGCTTTTTACATGACATACTCCCTAATGTTTGGGGCTGCAGAAAGAAACAGCTGTTCAATCCTTCTGTCACAAAGAAAAAGTAGGCTCTACATATACCTTAAGACTTTGATTGTTCACCTCACACCTCAGAAACAACTTTTTAATTGCAGAACACAAAACACAGTTCTGGTTTGAATAAATATACATGTAAAATTTGACTTGATTTTGATTTGATTTTACAGGTGTAGGTATAAATTGGTATAGCATTCTGCCAATAGCCCTATGTTACATTTGTTATTGAGAAGAAATAAACAAAAAGCTCTTCACAATGTGAAGTTTATTATATTAATCCCTCCCGCCCAGCCAATACCTTCCTGTATCTCTGCAGTACACTTTCAACAGTAAGTAGATGACATCCTCTCCACCTTTACTCATCGACCACATGCTCTCCACACACTTCCTCACCAACCACCACCCCTGAGCACATAAGTTTCTCCAAATTCTCCCTGCTGCAAGACCAAGAAGTCCAACAGATCTGGCAGGAACAATGACTCACCACCTACCACCTGCCATCTCCACTACTCCAGACAATTGCACCTGACATCCCACACCTCACAGCCTCACTAAACTCCTCCCTGTCTTCTGGCTGCTTCACTACTATATCCAAGCAGAGTCTACCTCTACTGAAAAAAAACACTCATTGGACCCCACTTTAATGAATAACTACCGACCAGTCTCCCTGCTTCCCTTCCTATCCAAAACTCCTGAATGTGCTGCTGCTAACTAGCTCTTTCACTTCCTCTCTCAGAATGTTGTCCATCAATCCTGCTTCAAAGCAAAACACTCAGAGATGGCCCTTCTCTCTGAAGTGCTACACTCTGCAAGAGCTGAGAGCAACTTGTCGGTCCTACTCCTCCTCAACCTCTCCGCTGCATTTGACACTGTCAATCAACAGAAACTCATCTCCATGCTTTCCGAGATGGGAATCTTAGACACTGCTCTTACCGGGTTTGCCTCCTATCTTTCCGGTCACTCCTACCAGGTCACCTGGAGAGACGCTGTCTGTACAATGAATTCCTAGGCAAAGTAATCTCTGCTGATGTGTTTTCATATCACTGTTACGCTGATGACACTCAACCTTTTCTCTCATTTCCCCCTTTCACAGACCTCGGATAAACTCCCAACTTGGATATCTCATCACCACCTTAACATGGCAAGCCATACAGTCAAGTCAAGCCATACAGTCAATAATCTGGGAGTCACCCTGGAACATGATCTGTCCTTCAAGCACCACATCGCTTCAGTGGCTCGATCCTGCAGATTAACTGCCAACAGCTGATTGCCAACAGTCCTCTGCTGAGTAATTGGTAGAGCTGGAGACAATGGTTCAAACAGCCACAGAATAAAAACCTGCAAGAGCCAGTACCTAAAAGGGAAGCGTTTGGTGGTGGTATGGAACTCATTTGAGCCAAACTTGACGAGTGTGAGATTCACCAGGCACCTGTGCTGTGGCATCCTCTGGGCTGTCTGTAGAGAGCGTAGTCTGGGTTAGCTGCAGGGCTAATGATCACACAGATGGTAATAAGGGCTTTTCTGCATGTGATTAAGGGAGCCTCTGTCTGCTGGTCTGCTCCGTAAGGGAGGTCCTGACTGAATGGGGCAACCACATTTATACGGTGATTCCCTGACACCATATAATTGCCTCATTTGTTTCTGGTGCTGTTTTCCTTACTGTTCGCCTTGCCTTGTTCGCCTGAGGGTTTCCTCCCCGTGCTGAGATTTCCTCGTTTCCCGACCTCCTGCTGTGTCAGAGGATCTACAATGTTGAAGTCAACTCAAAGGACGGGGAAAAAACTACCTTTGAAGTATTTGGTCTCTTTGAATTCAGTAGGAAGCCATTTGGGCAATGTCATGACCAAAGTACATTTCAGAAGGTCATGGACTAACTTTGAGGGATGCAGTGGCAAGCACTATAAATCTAGATGATGCAATCATTATCAGCTCAATGTTATAACAAGGTTTTCATAACCCGGTTAGGGTTCAACATAGACTAAGAGGATATAACCTAAAACTGAAGCGATTAAAATGCCAGGTGCCAGTCCTCTTCCTCTGTCATGTCGTAAGCGGGCAAAGATTTTCCACAAACTCTGCACACATCCTGGATGTAAAAGCTTAGTGTTTACCTAGACGTCATCCAAAGCTTTTCTGGGTTTTGGTAATTACCATTGCTGTTTTCTCTGATGGGAGATTTACCAAATTAGAGCGCTTCTCTACCTTTACCAAAAGAGGGAGGGGAGGGTAATATCTTCTACCAGTGTCCACCTGCAGAGCGTGCACAGCTGAATAGACATGAAGTCGTAGAACTGGTAAAATTCACATATTAGCTTCTTGCTTGAAACAGCTCCCAATAGTCCTACTTAGCTATTTCGTTTCAAACATCCAGAAGGGCAGCCAGCTCACGGGCTTTAGGAGCTTAGCTAGTAGGACCTCCAGATTAAGCACAGAGTTGGATGCCGATGTTTGCCAGTCTGTCATGCCAATGTAACGATGTACTCTCCTGGATCAAGTCTCTTCTGTGATTGCTACCAGGCATGGAAGGGTGTTGCAGTCCCAGCAGGATGATTCAGACATGTCCCTAGCACTTACAATGCCATTAATCCGGAAAACCCAACATAAAAGACCAAAAGAGGATGAACGGCTAACCCACCTGCCTGGTTCTTGGATTAGTTTTAACAGATGGACAGATTAAGCAACACGCAAAATCATGGGATTAAATTAATTGTTAAAAGATTTTAACACCTGTGTTCTGTTAGTGCTGTAGTATGTGCAAAACCAATAACAGCTCCAGCAATGGAAAAATCACAGGCTTTGTGTACCTGCCTAACTTTAATGTTTTATGCTCAAGGTCCATAGTCACTTTTTTCCATCTTTTTTTCCTGCAAGACTTGATAACGTTTACTTTAAATCTATAGTGAACATTACTTTCTTACTTTTACATTTACATTTTAGTTGCTCAGCAGGCACTTTTATCCAAAGCGACTTACACAGTTTACAATTTCTACATTCATCCACTTATACAGCTGGATATTTTACTGAAGTTTCAGGAATGAGTTCAAGGTACTGTTCCTTGGTGACCTATTACAGAAATAGACTCCCTCCCACCAAATACAGTCAGATGATGCCAGCTTGTTTCTGGCAGGACCCAACTTCGTTCCTGGGGTGATTTCATTTCTGAGGGACACTCTTCCAAGGGACATGAGTCTTTTTAGTTTTTACACTTTTACGTTTTTATCCAGTCTGAAAACCTACCTTATTAAGCTGGACTTAAACATCTCACTTTATAATAATACCTTGCCTTGTGCAAGTTAAATATTGGTGTCATCATCTTTTCCTTAAGCTAATTAGTGAAATGGTGCTTGTCTTGTTTTCTGACATATTTTATTTGCAATTAAATTTGATAGCTGGCTAGTTCTTCTGCTAAATTCAGGACCGTTCTCTGACTCCTGCAGGTTTCCTGCAGGTGACCCTCTTTTTTTCTGATTCTGACTCAAGTATTGTGGATACTTGTGGGTGACCTAAACACTGTCTCAGTGGGCATAAAAACTCTGCACTATCTTTGCATAATGGGAGCAAAAGGAAAAATGGCAACCACTGCTTCCCTCCATGTGTGCCTGATCGATTGCTGTTCATTGTCTGAATAAATCTGACTGCCCACTGTCAGTCAGCAGATATGTAACAGCCCATGTGGCACGCAGCCTGAAGGCCGGCCCTCAAATGTGATGTCTTTTTGCACCACTGTAGAGGTGGACTTTGAGGAGTAATTATAAGGGCACCAGCCATGGTGGTCGGTATACTGAGGCATTCCAGTGTAACCATCTCAGGATTGGACAAATCATAGGAGGCAGCCATCAGCTGGCAACTCCTAACCCAGTTGGAGGTCTCTTAAATACACGACAAAGGGTGCTCATTAGGTTAAAGAACTGTAATAAATCACTTTTATTTTTAATACTGAGAGCAGGAACAAATTTCCTGAATTTCTCAGAATTTTATTTGAGTTAAGATCACTTTCACATACGGCTAAACATTTTTTTTCCCTGTCGTAAGGGATACTGCTGCTATTGGGGTCTCTTGATTAAAGTATATTACTGCCTTTATGGGGAATAAGAGGGTTTGTGTGTGAATTACTTTAATATTCCGCCCAGACCTGATGCGAAATCAGCCGAGTTTCACATGCAGGTAGAAACTGACCCCTCCCTTTGCCAGTGACTTCTCGTTCCATCAAGACTGGTTTTGCACCAACAGTCTTTTGCAAATCAGTGTACAGCAGCCTAGCATTTGCATAACTCATTTCCCAACATGTGTTTGACTGAGGTAGCATTTGACAGAAAGTAATAAAAAAATAAAATAAGAGTAGCCTCAATCTGACAAATGTTAATATGGCAGATGAAGCAGCGCCGTGGAAAGGCAAGTCAAGTGTCGGCTAACAATGAGCAATTACAATTCCCCTCTCCATCCATCTGCCCCTCTCCCAATCCACTGGGACAATCCCCCCGTTCTGAAAATATATCTCCTAAAACACGAGCAGTGAGATGCAGCTAACCAGGGAGTACTTTACACTGTGTCATTTTGCGTTCTGAGCGTGCCTCAGAAATGATCCAGTTTCTCATCTCAATGTGTGTTTAAGAGGCACACAGTGTACAAACTGCTGATCTGCTCTTCAACCCAAACAATCTAGACAAGGCACGTTCTGATTACTTTATAAGGGCTTCATGACTGCTTTATGTAAAATAAAAATAAGAAGATTTTCTTCAAAGTTACACTGTACCCTATCCTTCGCCTGTTTAGCCGATATTTGGATTCCTGTTTTCTGAGAGACATTATTAAAACCAGAATACTATACATTTTGTATAATATTATGCATATTATACAGCCTTCATGTGATCTAATAAATTTCGGTTTCAGTTCAGCCCACCAAAAATTTAAGCAGATTACGAAGCAATTTTCTTTAAAAGTGAACAATTTAAGAAAGAGAAACATGTGTTTCATCACAATTATGTTTAGACTGAACAGAAATGTAGATTGAATGTGCTGTAATTTAAGCTTCCCCTAAACCTATTCAGTTCTTTGCACCAGGCATCAATAATTAATTTTCACACACTATCCCGAGTTAAATGCTAACCAACATAAATGAGAATGTCCGTAGAAACAGGCAATAATAACCATATTAAAACTGGAATCATATATTTCTTTTCTGTACAATGTCTAGGCTCGTTGAAAGGGTAATGGATTAATTTCACTAGACCTTCATTTGTTTTCACAAAAGGTAGTAACATAAAAAAGTGTAATTATTTATTCCTTTCAAATGTAGACATCACAGCAAACGTAGTTATTTGGATGTGGTCATTTCCAGTTGAGGTTCTGTTACTATTACAAAAAAGAAAGGTGTTGTGTGCATTAATTTGTTCAGTTGGATTACCAAAAAATGAGCAGTAACTGAAACTTTCTTTAGAGCAGCATTAGTATTAATAGTGAAGTGGATAGATTTTAGGGTTAGGTTAAAAATGTTGCAACTTTGCATATTTAAAGTTTTATTGATGAATTCTGTTTTGAAAACATTTCCATTGTCCGGTCACATGACAACCACCCTCTTTTCTTGTCCTTTGGCCTCATTGGGTTTTTTTTCTTTATAGAGTTGAGCTGGCATAATCAGCCTCAGAAATAGAAGGTTATCAAGTCAGAGCGAACTCATTGCATTCATTTACTTATTTGTAATAATGAATTAAAACGAGAAAAGAAAATGCAGACCCAAGCTATTCATTAGATCTGTCTCATGGGTCCACCCATAAAAACATCAGGCCAAAATAACTACGTAAAAAGGCTAAAAATACTCACAGCACCATTTCTAACAGCATAATTAAATTACCCTGCCTCAAAATTCGAATTAAGCATTGTTGGCATATGTTTACTAAACAAATGGTAGTTTATCCACAATATATTTTCAAACTTACTCATGATTTGAAGTGTTAAGCGAAAATTCATTGTTTGGTTATTTGGCTATAAGTGGATAGAGGGAGATGTAGCATGATCCGATTTTAGTTTATAATCTACTACATCTGCCGGTGAGTTTATTATTCAAATAATAACATTTATTTATTTTATGGTGTCAGCTCAGGTATCTAAAGATTTATTTTTATGTACATTTATTTACACACTCACCAGCCACTGGTGAGAGGTACCCCTCTTCAACTGCTTGTTAATGCAAATATTAAATCAACCAATCACGTGGCAGCAAATCAATGCATTTAGGCATGTAGACATGGTCAAGACGATCTGCTGAAGTACAAGCCAAGCATTAGAATGGGGAAGAAAAGTGTGACTTTGAATTTGGCATGGTTGTTGGTGCCAGACCAGGTTTGAGTATTTCAGAAACTGCTGATCGACTGAGATTTTCACGCACAACCATCCCTAGGGTTTACAGAGAATGGTCCGAAAAAGAGAAAATATCCAGTGAGCGGCAGTTCTTCAGGAAAAAAATGCCTTGTTGATGGCAGAGGTCAGAGGAGACTGCCCAGACTGGTTCAAGCTGATAGAAAGTGAACAGTAACTCAAATAACCACTTATTATTATCGAGGAATGCTAAATGCACAACATGCATTGTTGATTGGTCTGATGATTGGTTTCTGCTGCGACATTCAGATGGTAGGGTCAGAATTTGACGTAAACAACATGAAAGCATGGGTCCAATATGCCTTGTGTCTGCGGGTCAGGCTGGCGGTGGTGTAATGGTGTGAGGAATATTTTCTTGGCACACTTTGAGTCCCTTAGTACCAATTGAGCATCATTTAAATGTCACAGCCTATTGTCACAGACCATGTCCATCCTTTTATGACCACAGTGTACCCATCTTCTAATTGCTACTTCCAGCAGGATAACGTGCCATGTCACAAAGCTCACATCATCTCAAACTTGTTTCTTGAACATGACAATGAGCTCACTGTACTCAAATGACCTCCACAGTCACCCGATCTCAATCCAATAGAGCACCTTTGGGATGTGGTGGAACGGGATATTCGCATCATGGATGTGCAGCCGACAAATCTGCAGCAACTGCGTAATGCTATCATGTCAATATGGACCAAAAACTCTGATGAATGTTTCCAGCACCTTGTTGAATCTATGCCACGAAGAATTAAGGCAAATTTATCTGAAGGTAAAAGGGGGTCCAACCCGGTACTAGCAAAGTGTACCTAATAAAGTGGCCGGTGAGTTTATATATTACATATATATTACATCAGTATATTTATATATACTGAACCAAATCAAATGCTTGCTAGCAAGATAACAATTTATTGCATTTTTTTGTGTGTGTAAGGTACCCATGATAGCAAAGTTAAGTGCTGGTTTTGTATATTCAAAAAAAGTCAAAATAAATGTAATACGTCTTCCAGTATTAAGGAACGAGCACCATCTATATAAAACTTATTAAATCAATAAAAATTTCAAACAATCATTAGTACATTGCTAATAGCTTACTACCGGCATTAATAAGGCAGAAACCAATGTTCAGATTCTGCCCCCCTTAAATCTTAAATGTAGTAAAATGGGTGGCAGCAACGTTAATTAAAACGTTAGTTAAAAGTGATAACAATATTGTTTTTACTTAGTAAACTTGTTGGCTAGGTAGCTACCTAGCTTTTCACAATAGGCTCCCATTTTGGAGCTAATATTTCCATGAGACTGTATTTTAACATGGCAGAGGGGACAGGTTAAATATATATATTATATATTAAATATTACAGCCAAGAATAAGCATCCAGGTGTTAGATTCTGTGTTTCTAGCCTGCTTTTCATAGGGCATAAAACAACATAGCTAAAATGTAATTTACATTGGTCAAAAAGAGCAGTACGTCTGTGACACCTGCAAAACCCTGGGTTATCATGATAACTACTTATTATTAATCAAACCAACCCACATTTATATAAATATTTATACCGCCATTGCTAATAAAACCATTCAAATTCAATGTCACTATACTTGATTTTAACTACGAGTTAAACTACCAGTAATTTCATGATATTATTCATTTTCTCAGAAAAGCTGACCAAAGGGAAAACTGTATCACAATTGAGACGACACAAAAATAACATAGTTATCCGGAATACAATCAGGAAGGTAACTCAGAGCAGGTTCAAGCGCATCGCATTTTGAAAGCATAACAGTCTGTAACGCTGAATTATATATTCAGTATTTTTTTTTGTAATGTATACCAATTTAGAACGAAATAAACAAAGGAAAGTGTTGATTGTTACTCATCCAGGAGCTGAGATACAGCCTGAAGACGTTGGTTTGCACTCAGCAGTGGAGCACAGGACGCCGGCAGACAGAGTTGAGGAGGCTGAACATCGTTCAAGCAGCAGCGTTCTGTATGAGCTGCGTCGGCCGTGTAGCAAACAGGGTAGCTGCTGCAGTAGAGAAGCGAGAGAAAGGGCCTGGACCAGGAGCTGGGTTAAGTGGGTTTGAGGATCGGGTGGATTCTCCTGATGTTGTTCGGACAGAATCTGCAGGAGTGGGAGACTGACGTAATGTTCGCTGAGAAAGAGAGGATAAAGTATATGGTTCCCATGCTGAGGAGCATAAGTTGGCTTCTCTGGCACTCCCAATAGATCTCGAACCCCTGAAGAATTTGTGGGACTGTCTGGAAGGGTGCCGGCAATAAAAATCTGTCTCCATCAAACAAACTTGAATCAAAAGAACTCCTGATAGATGAATGGTATCTAATTCCTGCAGCCATAAATGACTAATAATTTACAACAAAAAAAAGGGCAGAAAATAAACGTTTTCTGTTGTGTAGGAAAAGCTTTCTATAATGAGCTATTTACATTTTTAGATTGCTCATTAGATAACCGACTGTATCTGACTGTGTGATTAATTAGGTTAGAGCACAAGGCTTCCGTTTGTGTCAAGTTGATATATATTCTGTTTTTCTTATCTAATTAACGCAGCAAGTGACAACTATGTGCTCACACCTAGAGTTGCAAAATTGAAAAAGTTCATATTAACTCTCCATAACAGACATGATGAAGATTGTTAAATTGAATTAGCTATAAAATAAATTATATGAAATACTTACAATAGTGTTCCAAATGTCTATGACAACATAACTGTTTTTCAGAGTGCTACTACTCTGCTGGGTTCAAGCAAGGAGTCAGACACCGATTTCAACAGGAAGATGTGCTCTTTATTTACACATGCGCTGGCAGTGAAAAGAACTGACAATACAGTAGAAAACACAGAAAGCCCTCACACAAACTAGCAAAGCAGTTCACGGTG
>JAOVYW010002040.1:0-15534 GCA_025775045.1 Hiodon tergisus
GGGGTATTTTAGAGTTTAAACAGAAAAAAATTTACTCACTGTCTCATTGTTGGCCTCACAAACCACTTACACACACACACACACACACACACACACACACACACACACACACACACACACACACACACAACATATATAACAAATATATTACATGTCTGCAGTAACTTAGCTTTAAATTTGACTGCTGTGATTTTTAAGGCCGAAACAACGACTTTTGGCTCTTATTAACACAAGTTTTTTTTATATTACCCTACTATCACCATCTAGCTGAACTTGTGTAGTGCAAGAGTGATTTTGGAGTTTGTTTGGCAGGAGAACCTGGTTTGTGAACTGTTTTCTAAATGAGAACCTATTTTAGCTGATTTTTTAAGTTTTTTCACCCCGGCTCTGTACTGCCCTTTTTGTACCTTTGCCCGAACATAAAAGACAGTGCTATATCATGCAACAAATTAGAAGCACCAACGGAGGGTTGTGGGGAAGTCGTAATTAGTTGATAAACATGATTGGATGAAGGAAGAGGACGGGAAGTTTTGATTTGTTGGGGGAGAAAACTAAAGGATGCAATAGGGTGAGGAAGAGGACTCACAGCCACAATCAGGGGAGTGAAGACAACCCAGCAGAGTTTCCACCACAGGCATGGCCTGTAGCCAATCATCTCCTGGATGTTGTCGTAGAACTTGTTGACACCTGCCAGGCACACACAAAATCATGCTGTGCACAGTTTTAGCTCAGGTACTTAGCCTACATTTCTTAAGTATAAATGAACAAAGAGTAAAAATATTCGACTTTGTATATCTCCTTGGATAAAGCCGTTCACCAAAACAAACAAGTCCAGCTTCACACTTTACCCATGTATACAGCTGAAGAGCCAGTGCCCCATTCAACCTTACAACAGCCTTTGACAACAATTGCGATTTGAACTAACACCGTATTGTTTTCTATTAAGTCAAATGCCACAACGCTGCCTGCTGCCTTCATGTAAGACACTAGGATTTCCCCTCTGACAGTGTCAACTGTAAACCTTACAAATCTGTTTCTGAAGGTCAGCACTCTCACTAAGGGCATCTGCTTTGCCCTCTGCACAAGGCCAGCATGTGCATCTGTGTACATTAGTCAGAATGAGATGCTTTGATCATGTTTTATCATCAATATAAACAGATGATCTGCCGGGACGACGCAGGTATCCAGCTCACCGTAGCACCAGGAGATGGATATGCACTCGAAGAACACCAGGAACAGCAGACACATTCCACTAGCAGAGTAGTAGTCAAAGAGCTTGAACACGTAGATGCCCCCCTGACAAATAAATAAAGCGCACATCATTTAGGTTGGTTGCGCACAACTGATATGTACTTCATGGTGTTCAGACTTGAGGAGTTTAATCCAAGCAGCAATATGCTTCGGAAATTTTGTGTCCCAAGATTACATTTTCTTTTTTCCATCTGGTGGTAACCGACAATTTCAGTTAGGATTCCTGTTTGTGTTTATGTACATGTGCTGAGAATCATATTCTCAATTATTCCTTTCAGGGCACGGAAAGACCAGTCTTTAGTGGCCATTGGCAAACATTTTTAACATCACCTATCTGGCTGGGGCTAAGAGGTGAAGGAGGTCCTTGCAGTCATGTTATCAGGATATTATCTAATCAGGAGAATAGGCCTATCCCAGCACTGTGCGTGACCATAGCGTGTATCACCACAGCATGGAATACCACGGCTCTTAGTAACTGTACTGGCTTGCTTTTACTGAGCTCAGATCAGTGGTTTGATTCAGATTTAGATCACCCAAGCAATCTCAAGGTACTTTTTAACCATTCACTATTAATAAGTTTCAATAAAGTAAAGGTTAATATATTTATACTCATATCAATATATATACATTTGTGCTCAAATATTCAGATCCATTATTAAATGTTTTAAGTTACATTGTGTGGCTGAGTCAAAAGTTTTATTTCGATAAAACAGGCTTTAACAGCAGGACCCCTCTGTAAACTGGTTATGGCCAAATCAAGTCTTATAAATGTAGGAGGCTAGAGCCGGGATTTACCTGCGTAATATTTGACAAGCCGATCAAGTAGGACACAAGGCAGACCACAGCGATGAAGAGCTCTCTCCTTCCTCTCAAGAGTCGGGGAAACTCATCCACAAGGGCTGTAATGAAACCCTCCACTGTGCAGAACTGCATTATGGGAAACATAGGAGAGATGACATTAAATCTTATAGCCTTTTACTCTCTCTAAAAAAACTCTAAATACAAAAATAGGTTTTGCAAACGTCCATTAGACACAATCAGTAGCTATTCTAAATGTGGTAATCTATCTTCGAAGATTATCCATGCCTGAATAATGAATTTGAAATGATGACTATGGATTTTTGATCACACCTCCTGTTCTGTTCTGTTTTGGGACCTCTACTCTTACAATTTTCAATTTTTTTTTACTATTTAGTTATCCAAAGCGAATTTCTACTTTCACCCACTTATACACCTGGATCTCCTCCATTGTACATGCAAAAAAACTTGTAGATATAATCCATAAACATGGGTCAAAGTTACACTGTTAAGCTGATAACAGCTCTAGCTGTCAGTGCTTTCCAGGCATAAAGCTACAGCATGCCATTCTAGAGGCTTGTTTAGTAAATTACATTCTGGATGAAAACTAGTTTCTGCCTATAGAAACTATAAGCTTAATTTAAACTAGCATTTTTTTTTTGTACAAATGTACTCCTTAAAGAGTTTTGGATTACAATTGATCAATAACTCTGGTTTGAAAGTCACACAAAAATATTTCCAAGTGAAATTATTTCATGTTTGAAATAACTTGAAAATCAGTAACTGCATGTATCGTGGAGACACTGCAAAATCGATCCATTCATTTGTGCCCTTGAGAATTATTGTAATTATTTTCAGTCCGGTTGGGTGGGGCTGTTAGAACATGACCACAATTACAGCCAAGATTCTTACTGGAAACAAGTAACATGACCACATTGCTCAGTTTAGCAGAATTTTTAACATGTTACCAATAAAGTATCATGCAGATTTCAAGTTGTTACTCTTAATTTATAAGGCAATAATTCACTGGATTTGAGATTTTTTAGTCCCCTATACTCCTCCAATATAACTTCAAGCAAAGTACTTTAGTTCTTGCTAGAACAACAAAAACTGACCCTGATAATGCAGCTGCTCTACATAATTTAATTAATAGAGTTGGACATTTTGAATGTCAAGGTTTAAAATGTATGTTTTCATCCTTTAACATACTCAGCATGGGTGCTGAGATGGAACATGGTATGTGACTATAGCACTGTTTTACTGACAGTGGTCTTTGAGTTGTACTATAAAGTATAGCATACTTCCCACTTGGTTAGACTTGATACTCAAATAATTTGAAAAAATTTTCTTTAAATTTCCAACAAGGAATATAGTGATTGTGGCCTAATTTGGGTGACTTTTGATCTCACTTTTTCTTGTTTCCTATATTTTCTTCATATTTGGAGACATCTTCGGGTAATCTGCAAACCTAAACGTTAAGGTGACCTTTCACCTTAAACTTCTATTTTTGCTGTTAATATAATATCTCAAGTATGGTTTGACTGATTTAATTTATATTTGATATATTTGATATAGAGCCTCTTTTTTTGTTTATTTTTGCTTCTATTGTCAACCTTCATGGAAACAATGATTTCAATGTAAGTGTAGTCTACATATAATCACAGCGATGACACAATGCCTGCAAATTCTCCTATGTTCGCATATGATGTAACTGGTCAAGTCATGTACTGGTTCTACAAAACTTTCCTGCTATAACAATACATTCAGTACCTTCTATCTTTTCATTCTTACTTTTTACAACAAACACATTCCTCTATGTGTGCTAGCATATTGCAACATACCCCAGCTGATAATCAAAAGTGAGGTAGGGATAGAGCTGCTTTTTTCTGCTTTTTATTCCATTGTTTTATAAGAATCATCTCAGCTACCGATTCTGGGTTCAGGCAATAAATAATCTTCCAGTTTTTCCAGATTGGTTCTGGGTATTCTGTGAAAATTTATTCTATTTAAACTGTTAAATAAAAATTGATTAATTGACTGAGTGATAGAAAGCCTGAAGTCCAATATGGCTACCAATGCTATATTGAATAATCTTGAGTGCAAATATTCTAAAATCCAAGAACTACATTTAGTATCCTATAGCAGAGTTTTGAAAAATTACACACTACAGGAGAGTTTGACTGAGTATATACCTAAAATAAACAGATGAGTATGACCCCACTTCAAGATCAAGCAAGCATGATGACCTTCCAAAACATTGCTTAAACTATTTTACTAATTAGTATTGCTATCGCAACTACACATCGGCATATGTGCTATAATTATCATTAGGTGTAAAACATAAACGTCCTTATTGTTTTTGACTGAACAGTTATGAAACAGTTAATCACTGCTGACTCTTATCCATCCATATAGGGTACATTTTAATACTTGGGTAGGTGTGTGATAACATTGCATTAAATATTTCTCCCTTTTTTAACCTCAGAACATTTGACACTTGTAGTGCTTCAATATTTCTGTGCAATATGCTTTTCAAGCATATAAGGCTAAATGATTTTACAGATTTTTAGGGATGTTTATACTGGGTCGAAGGACCATTATGTTGTGAGTAAAAAGCCCTGCTGTGGCCAATGCAGAACTGCAGAATCCTCTGTGTTTTAAGCCATGCAGTTTCTGCTCATTTACACTGACTGCAGATAAAAGGCTTTGCTCTTCACAGTGCGAAAATTGTATTCGCTTCCACCAAAGATATTAATTTATGTTGCCAGCTGATCAGTGTATTCTGTTGACAACGTGACCGTGGAAATTTGGTTTGACTCGTCCTTGGTCTTAATTAATGTTTGAATCCAATTTTTTATTTTATTTTTAAACCCGAAGCAATAACCTTCCCTACATTTGGTCAGCAACCCAATTATTTTCCAGTCACCAAGAGTGATCCCGGACAAAGTAACACAGGAGAAAACTGTGGAACTGAATTTGTCAAATCAGAAGCCTGACCGGATTCATTCTTCTTACTGAACTCTATTGTTGTTTTTCAAACATTTTTTCATGACATTCAGCTTCTACCCTGTTGGTTGGGGTCCAACGGCACTATTTCAGATTGCATTAAAATTGTCACGGTCAAATGCTTTCACCTAGACACTCAATTAACCATTCCAGCTCTCTGGGCTTAGCTAATTTTCCTACATCATTCCAGTGATTACTGGGAATCATCTTGGAATTTTGTCATGCTGCAGCACTTCACTGGTTTTATTAACTGACCCTGTAAGAACACCCTGCCATATGAATAATCCAATACAGTCTAATTTTAGTGATCTGGTCAACTTTCGTTTAAAAAGTACAAACTGGGACTTTTCACCACAATCTGTCCAAACTGGATTCCTTGATCGACAACTGTAATGCTGAAAACCTTAAATAATAAAGCTTAAATCATATCAGATACATTCGGTTCACTTTATGCATCAAATTACCGTTCATTCTTGATTCTAAAGCGTTTTTACCTGACTGTCAATTCCCAGCATTAGCAACATCGAGAAGAACAAAATTGCCCAGAGTGGGGAGACAGGTAACTGTGTGACGGCCTCTGGGTAGGCCAAGAACGCCAAACCTGGACCTGAAAAAGAAAACCATGACAATGAAAATTGGAAAACATGTGTCGGTAACATGTGTTAGTGGTTGGATGCACTTTGTGCAATTCGGAAGCCAGGCTGGCAGTGTTTAGTGCCAGAGAAAGTGGTTATTGTTCTGCTGACTGTAACGATAGTGTCTGCAGTATCATCATCATTTTCACTAGCTGCATTCAACGTTCAGAAATGACAGAAATGACCCCAACCCTGACAGATTACCTGATGCAGCCACATCAGCTATTGGCCTCTTTGTGATGTGAGCCATGAATCCCACAATGGAGAAGATGACAAAGCCAGCAAACATGCTGGTGAAGGAGTTGATGCAACAGACAATCACTGAGTCCCTGTAGTGCAGACATGGGAAGGGTCAACATCGCCAAAAAAATCATTCTGATTTTTCACAGTAATTTCCACCTCATATCTAAAATTATAAAGCAATATATTCCTTATCTAAGGAAATCTTGTCTGTCAAATTAAGTCATGTGACGTTCTGCTAAATGACAAGCTCTGATGCTATGGTCATTCTGTCCTGGGGTTGAGAATATCACTTAAATGACACAAAAGAACTGTCCTAACTTCTATCTGCATCTGTACACAATGGTACTGAAATATTTTTAACCCTCCTATCATGTTTTACATAACTGTTTTAGAAAACATTACTTTTTCAGCATGAAATGGTATGGCTTTTCCTAATTTTGGGTCATAAAGGTAAGTAGAAAATGAATATTTTGATACAAACTTCTTATAAATAGCTGTGGTTCATCTTGTCAAGTATCTTAATATTTGGATGAGACATGTTTACAGGCAGTTAAGTAATGTATTTATGTTGTTCTCATAGTTCATTCTATGATAACTGTAACTAAAATTGTTTTCAACTCTGACAAGCTTCCCTATACCTCAGGGCACTAACGTAAAATATGGATTCAGCTGGTATCTTGGAACACAAATCAGTTGTTGCAGGAACTCTATTGTATAGTGGGTGTGAGTTCTGACTTCCTGATACTTTACTTAAAAAGAATAATGCGACCAAAGTCCACAACATTGAATGGGTCAACTTTTCCCACATGATGCAGCCTTGGACAGCAGTTGCTGGTGAAGGAACTATGAGGGAAAATAAAACAGATATTCCCACTGAGCTCCTGGGAATTCAGAACAGAAATAAACAATCTTCTGCATTCGCCATACACTGAAGGTACAACTGTAGTCTTCTACATGACGCCTCAAGAAGCGCAATGTTACGAGGGTGTCGCACAGAAACCACAAAAGGTTTTAGACTACAGTTCTATCAAAGGAACAGCGTCACAGCAACACACGAACACGCGACCAGCCTATGACTAACCATTGGCCTTTGGTCCTTTTCTGCAACCTCATCAATGTGTCAGTCTACAATAGCTTTGTCCTGCGAACCAAAATAAAAAAGGCATTTAAAAATCGTAGGCTGAGGTGGAGGAACTGGGCAAATCCCCTCATATCCAAACACTGCAAAACCATCTGCTGAGTAGAAAACTCAGACTAATGCATCTGGCCCTTCTTTACCTGTGGTTTTAGTGGTATCACAAAACATACATGACACCTGGTCTGTCCAGCTCCTTATGACAACATGACTACACATGAATGAAATGCAGAAAATACATCCACAAAAATTTGTGGTATGGTATTAAGTAAATGTGATTCAGGATAATAAATATAATACATAATTGCACATAGTTCTGTTTGGAAAAAAACATTTATGTGTGACTGCTTTGAGTAGACTTTTTTAACAGAACTCCTGAACCAGAACACTTTGTTTATGAAGGGTTTAAAATAACTTAAATAACTTCCTGCACACCTGTACATGTTGTTATTAGAGCAGGGGGCCTCAGTAACCCTGCCATATCTGTGCACATTATTTTTCAGTTTCGAATCACTACTGTACCTGCACATTGAGTTATTGAAACGGTTAAGAATCCCTTCCATATCTGTGCACCTCGTTATTGAAAAGGTTTAGAATAGTTTAATTGTTTTTGAAAATGTGTAAAATAATTTCTGTACCTGTATACATTGTTTTTGAAAGGGTTGTAGCTTCCAAGTGCAATCAGTGATCCCAAACCCAAACCATATGAGAAGAAGATCTGAGTTGCAGCATCCAACCACACCTGACGATGAAGTTAAGACATTTACATTGTTACTGAATATTCAGTGATTATTTAGACACAATCTATAAGTCGACATTGCATACAATATGAGGTACCTCTGATTCTTTCAGCTTGCTGAATTCAGGGGTAATATAGAAGAGGATTCCCTCTTTTGCCCCAGGAAGGGTTACTCCGCGGATGAACAGAATGAAAAGCATAATATACGGGTATGTGGCAGAGAAGTAAACAACCTAAAAAACAGAGTCACTGTGTTAAAAGTGAAAAACGTTAAAAGAGCTCATTTTTTACATTGAGAACGTGAGTAGTTTAGACAGAATTATAAATCCTACACTAAATAAGCTGATTAAAAATGTCCCCACGTGTTTTTGTCAATCCAGCTCAAGAACATATTCTTCTCCATGGAAACGACGAGTAATGAATAATGTTTCTCATGCTTGTTATATAAAATCCATGTTGAGGGAACCTGTGTGTCAAGGGAGATGCAAACTGTCAACCGCCGTCAGCCAAACAAAGCACTTACCTTTCCAGTCCAGCGAACTCCTTTCCAGATACAGAAGTATACCAGAACCCAGGCGATGGCCAGTGTAATTGCCAGTGGCCATCGAATCTGACCTGGCTTTTCCAGCCCATCAGTCATTTGGTGCATATTACGTCTGAAAAAATTCACAATGAACAACTGTAATTTTGGTTTTAATACCCATGAAGTAGCACAACAGTTATTTTTTCTGTTACCGTTTTGTAGATTTTGCACAATTTTAAGAAGCCTTTCAAGTTTAATTTTCTATTGTTTTGAAATTAATTTATGATGTCTTACTCCCAGAACTCCATGACTGCACTGGTGAGATTAGTCTTGTCTCCAATGCTGTAGTTTGAGTAGCATTTGTCAGTATTCCATGGGTTGTTGCAAGATTGCCATGGAAGTTCCTGCAAAAACAATCATATTGTAAAATATGTTATTAATTAATTCATTAGATAATGTACAATTCCACGTTAGTATTTTGCATTTCATCATATACCAAAAAAAAACAACAACATTTTGATGATTTTACAATAGAAATGTATGAAGCACTCGCAGTTCATAAAGCATGTAGGTAAAAATTGCGAACTTACGGTAGTAAACGAATTGTATAGGTAGTAAATGGCCCAGGCGATGATTACAATGTAGTATATGTTTAGCCAGAAAGACAAAACTGCAGCCGCCAGACCAACACCTAAATCAAAAACGGACCAAAGCAACCATATAGCTTTTAACACCATAACGTGACAAAGATACGCGATAAATACAACACACTGACAACGTAAAAATATATTTTTAATACAGTTCCGCAACAAATAACTAGTATGCGCTAATCGCATGTCCATCAAAGTCCGTGCCACCAGAAACAACCACAGCCTTCAATTCATAGCCTTGAACCCCTCCACTGTGTAAATTTTGATGTCCAACCAACAAAGTTCACAAAAAAACATTAATGAGATATGAACTGGGAATACCTTTGAACATTGGGGCGAGCTTCCAGACTCCCAGTCCGCCTATGGACGTGTACTGCCCTAGCGCTGTTTCCAACAGAAAGAGGGGAACTCCAGCAAATATGAGGGTCAGAAAATAAGGAATCAAGAAGGCTCCTACATAGAGATCGAAAAGAGGGGAAAATATAATTTTTTACTAAAAAATAATTTCATATACGTCCCATTACATAGTATACAATAATCATAAAACAACATTTGAATTCATATATGAAATTGAAAGCGCAACCATACAGATCTGCGAATTTTAACGGTCAATTTGAAAATTAAAACTACGACATCCTAGTCGAGCTTTTGAAACGAAATGATTTCGAAATGAAATTGGTGCGCCGGGTTACAATAGATTAGGAAACTCCTTTTTTGGAAAAAGGCGAAGAATCATGTTTACCTCCTCCGTTTTTCCCACAAAGATAGGGAAATCTCCATACATTTCCAAGTCCGATTGCATAGCCAACACAAGACAGAAGAAAGTCAAATCTTCCTCCCCAGGTCTCTCTGTCAGGAATATCGTTTTTCTTTTTCTGAACTTTCACCACCAAGGTTTTAGGTTTTTCGTTCGTGGAAGCTTCGTTAACCTCAGTTAAAACGTGTCCGTCAATGGCTTTGGTACCATTTGTCGCCATGTCTCTAAATCTGGCGGAGGTCCTTGCGCTGGACGAGAGATTTCAGCACCAGTCCACGTAGATCGCAGCTTCACGGTTCTTCACCCAACCTTGGGTCCAAATGTTGGGCGGGGAAAACCACGGGGATGAGACACTCAGCCGATTGGATCTTGACGTTTACCTGAAAACCAAAAATCATAAAATCTATAACTATATGAGATCTTAAATTCTGGAACATCGTCACGCGTTAATAACCTGTGACAGATTTTACGTCTCCACAAAATTCGCCAACCCCAGTTCTGGTATGAAAGTGAATTGAGAAGAGAAAACGTGCATTCAAATTAAATACGTAGACATACTAGTTTTCATACTTATTACGGTTTTGGTTTTTTTGCATGCCAAACGTCTATGTTGGTCTCATTATTTATAATAAACCGGCCATCGCTAATGGTATAAAGTAAATAATACCAAATAATACAATTTATACTATTTTGTTAACTAAACGCGTTGAATATTGATCGTTTTCACATTATTTGTTATTTTAATTTCCGTCACTGTATCCAAAGATACAGAGTATTATAATTATATATAAAATCATTTTCATTACAGCATTTCTTTACTAAATGTCATCCTTCAGCAATTCATTAACATAAACAAAAAACTTTTTTGGGTTTCTTATGATTATAATTTGCTGGAGCACACGGCTAAGACATACTGGGAAGACCCTGAGGGTGTTTTGGTTTTTATTTGTGACCAAGTAAATTTCACCGACAGATATTTTCAATGGTGATATTTGACTTGATTTTATTGACAAAACATTCCAATACACCTTGTTTTTTTTTTTTGGGATGCTGAATTACAATCATACTGGAATACAAAATAATGCGCAAAGCGCAAAGCTTTACGCGTTCGTTCTTCCAGTACGAATTTCAAAGCTTTACGCATTCTTCTAACACGAATATTAACAGTTAACTAAATGTTTTAACTAAATTACCTTTCGGAAAGAAAAAACCAACAATATCGTCAATGCAATGAGTAAAATATTTTGCATAAACCATACAAACAAACAAGCAACCGCAAAAAGATTCATTTTTTCCCCGCATGTCTTAGAATTATTGTGGTGTCGGTTGGTGGCTTTTAATGTTACCTTAAAACGTTTATCGCTTATTAAGGCACGATAATCATAGTTATTTACTATATAAAGACACTATAGTAATCCATGAAATATTCAAAATAAACACATGGTACTTACAGTGAAATTATACAGCCTGGCGCACTTGGCGGATAAAACACCCGTATTGCGTCTTGAACTTATAAACTCTTAGTATGACGAGGTCGACAAAGGTGTGTTTTTATGTCCTAGTGGGGAAAATTTGAGTTAAATGCCTTGCTGTGCGGTGCTGCTGTGCAGTGCTGGGCGCTAGTGTGGAAATCAGCGCGAGGAAGAGTAGCGTTGCTTAATTTCACCGTCTTACATCAACAAACAGACACGTTACTTGTAGCACAAATCCCCGCTCTCCTCAACAGAGCGTCAATGTCATCTGAAAGTCGACCCTCCCGTGTAGAGTACGACCACTGGGATCGCGACCGGGGACATTGGGACATCTTCTCGTCTAAAATCTTTGTTAGGTTTCGTCAATTTGGGGCACTTGACCAGATGCTTGACAAGCGGATGCATTTCATGAATGCAATGTATCCTTTTATTTATGCGTGAGTGTTCAAAATTCACACCGTGACCCCACAAACCAGGAGCCATCCTCAGCGCTGGAATTATTTTAATTTGCTTGAGCTTGAGTTTGTTACGCGCAGGGTGACTGTGCCCCAAAATAATTTCTTCTAAAATGTACTTATAAACATCAGTGTCATAAGTCTTATGTCATAATCTGATAAATAAAGAGTCCTTGGAAAATAACTTTATAAAAACGACATAAATATATATGTCCAGCACCATTTTACAAACCTCACCCTGATCCCTCTCTTCTGCTTTCTACTTTCACACGAGGCCCCCTGCTCTAATAAACTGCTGCGCATTTCCTATAAAAACGAGTGCGAGTGAACAGGCTGATCAGGCAATATATTTGCTGAGGAAGACAAGTCAATTAAAACCCATCAAAATTAAAATAAAACATTGTCAATTATGGAAACAGAAGGTGGTGCTGACGGTTGTCTGGTTTCTGGCAAAAGTGATAAGGGACTTCGTCAATAAATAGTGTCTGGATTTTTGAGATAACCCAAAAACTGCCTTGATAATCCATTCGCTTTGTGTGTCCAGACAAAAACCCTTGTAAAACACACTTAATTCAGAATAATTTAACTCGCATGGTGAATCACACCGATTGCCTCCCAACGGTGCTTGTCAGTAGCTCGGATTTGAACCCTAGGCTTTTGACATAAAAAGAACAAATGGAATGTCGACACAAAAGCTGAGGTTGAATTTGGAGGTGAAAAAAAAAAAAACTAAAAAAAAGAAATAAACACTCTTCGATAAAGACGGTATACAAAGCTCCAGCAGAAAGCAGTTATTAATTAACATAAAAGGTTCCACATCGATATCATTTTTAAATAACCTGTAAAACAGAAGTGTTTTTTGAATGAATTAATACTGGGGGAAACATTTCCAAATAACTTGGAATGAGTGTAATAAACAGTTCTGTGATAGCCATTAAAAAAATAAAAATAATGATAGTATGAAATATATCAGTATTTCCAGCGGTATAACGAATTAGGTAACACTGAAACCACGATCATGCTAGTAAGAAATGTGATGACCAGTGACGTTCTACACAAGTGCCTGATACAGGGCATTAAAAACAATATTATACATATAGCTACTTAGTATACATATAAATTCAACATAAAGGGCCACTGCAGCCATTTACGACAATATATCACATAATGTTTTAATCTAATTTTGTGTTTTATTGTAGTGATTCCTGTTTTGGAAAATGTTTCACGATGGCAGTTTTGTATTAAGAATCCAATTTTTTGATGTATGTTAGCATGCAATGCCTTAACTTGTACCGTAGACCCGGATGCAGCGTAACGAGCTCTGTGAAGCTCAGCGCGTTTGGTGGCAATCCCTTTGAAAGGCGCCATGAAGCAAAATATATGTGATTGACGTTAAAATGGCTACTGCTGATGTGTTTAAAATCAATGATATTCCAAAACTTGAAGTTCCTTTGTCGAGTGCAGTGTTAAAATAATGTTATTAGCCTGTGTGTGTGTGTGTACATGTGTATACAAGCGCTCGTGTATATTTTTGGATAGTTATTTTTAATTTATTTATTTTCCCTCTGGAAGAATAAGAATTTTACATGCCAGACACTTATGGGATGTGAATCACACACATTAAACACTGTATTTCTCTTCGGTTTTGATGTTTGTCACACAGCTTTGTTTTGATGATCTTCGGGGAAAAGGAAATAGTACCATTTTTTCTATGGCTGCAAAATATTTTGAATAAGAATTATTTCTGAGATTTTTCTTCGAACACAATTTTATAATTCAAATAAATTTGTCTGTTTCAATTATAAATTTAACATAAGATATTAAACTTCATTATCCTCTACGACTGTGACGTTTTTTTTTTTCTGGTAAGGGCTTTTTTGGGGGGGCTATTGTAGCAAACTGCTTTATTTACAAAAATGTTGTAAATAACATTTACAATGTTGCCGATGTTGTAAAGGCACTGCGTCATGCAGCAGGTGGCGTGCTAGTTAAGGTAAGACTTATGCTTAGACTTATGCTTATGCACGCTAGCATTAAACTTATATTATACGACTCTAAAAAAAGCCAGTCTCTTTAAATAGCCTGATACCAAAACACAAGTATGAAAACGGCTTTCTCAAATCGCAGGGTAGTGAAAAATGTCGGGTGAGTTCAGATAAAGTGGGGTACCTATATATATGAAAAACTATATTCCCTATTTTCAATTACTGATATTGTATCAAGAAAATACTAAATCTTATCAAACAAAATGTGACCCGCTCATTTGCTATATAATTCATGAATTAGTTATTAAATCACAGCCTCCCAATTGGTTAAGTTAGGCTTCCTGTGCGGCTGCAAGCTTACAGTGTCATTGAGAAGGATCTGCCTCCCCTCCAACTGGTGCTAAACCTCTCATGTGGGCTGTGTCGCTTGCAGTGTGGAAAAGAGATGGCTGACTCGCATGGACTGAATGAGACTAGTTGTATTTCCTAAAATGCAAAAATATTATGTTTTTTTTATACTTCTTTCAGATTCAAGATGTCCCTTGGCTACCTACCTTACAGGTTAAGAACTATAAACCTTTATCTTTAATGGAAGGTAAAGCCAACTTAAAAATGTATTTTCTGATTTCAGAAATTCCGTTTGATATGTGTCATTATGAGAGAATTCTTAAATAAAATTATATCGTTACCTTACTACATTACAAAGTATTAAAGGCCCCCAAATAAATGCTATTTCTTTATCTGTTTTTCTTTTTTATTCTGTTTGCTCAGACATCCAGGTAATGCCAGCCAATTGGCTCAGTGGAAAAGCCTAGCTTAACTCTGTTAGTTGAGGAATATTTGTGACTTGTTAGTTGTTCAGTTGTTTTGTGGCAGCTCATGACACTATTGTTTATTATTTTGAATACTGCAATGATACCAATGGTAAACATAAATATAAACCTTACCTATATGTCATCAGTTTCTGAATTTTAAATGAAAAAATGTATCACTGCAGAAATTAGGGCAAGGGCAAAGGTGATAGAATAATGAGGGAACGGTTTTATAGATGGTAAGATGGTATACTCAACGACAACCTTTACAGTCCATTATCTGAATCCTCAGAAATGCCTTTATAATCCTGTCCTTTGAGTCCCTGTTATGCACACGAGTAGAGTGTAGACAACAGAACCCGTGGGGCACCAGTCAAAGGGTTACTGACAGGACAGGAAAACATTTTCCCAGTAGAAATCTGTACAAAGCTGAAATGAAGACAGATGGCGAACCAATGAGGGTGAACTAAGTGGTTAACGACACCACATAAAACCCACCATTTAAAATCCCATCTGGGATGTTTCTCCCCCAGAGTGTGGAGTATCAGCGCAGCCACACGTCCGCACACAAGAGAGGCATGGCGCTCAGCTGCAGCTTGGATGTGTTTGAGCGTTTTTCTAAATGCCAAAGCCACTCCAATGAGCAAAATCCAGCACCTGTACTGGGGTAAGCATTGCATGCCTGTATTCAGGTAGCACTCTTACACCTTGACAGTGGTCCCTTGCTTAACAATGAAATTGGTTCCACAAAAACAATTGAGGCAGCCTAGATTAATTAAAGTATAATATTGTAACAAATGGGCTTGACAAAAAAAGAGTTGGAGGTGTTTCCAATTTCCAAAAGTTATGTTGTATTGTCAAAAATACTAACCCTGGCTTGCATATATAAATAATCATTGTAATTAGTCTTGCTGGTATTTAAGATTTATATATATATACAGACAGGTGACAAAAGAAAGGAAAAAAGTAGTGTCTTAGCAAGGTGTTGGGCCATTCTGTGTGTGTGTGTGTGTGTGTGTGTGTGTGTGTGTGTGTGTGTGTATATATATATATATATATATATATATATATAT